>OX246743.1:6394083-6474083 GCA_945910005.1 Isoperla grammatica | reverse complement strand
CACACAACACTGTGCTTGCTTGTCGACGCAAGTAATTGGCGGGTGAAAATATCGATTATGTATTCCATCCAACGTGGAAGTCTAGTAAAAGGGTTTTTAAATCCCACGCTTGGATGGTGGTCGGAGTTGTTACGCTCCACTTCTGCGAATATGCTTTGTTTCTATCAACAATGTTTAAAGCCCTGCAGCAGCTGGATGGAAATACAGCCGTGGTTTTGACTATAAAATGTGCTTCATGATTATAGAAACAAGGCGACGAAGTGGTCGTGGTCGGTCAGGCGGTGTTCCAAGTTCAATTAGTTATGTAAATATTTATTTATTAATTAATGTTTATCCTATTCAGTTGTTCTTGATGATTAAATGGCGTTTTAAAAATATGAACGAAATACTCTTAGTCAGGGCTTAATTTGTAATTGAAAAGGAACTGGAACGTATATTTTGTTTGTCAAATATAATTTGGCACCAACGCCGCCCACATACATTGTGAACATAGATAATATCTAATTATTAATTAGTTATCTGTTTAGTGTCAGTGGTCAGTCAAAAGGTTATTGCCTTTGTATTTGGGTCGGGCTACCTAGGGGTAATTCATAAACTTCAATAACTTGAATTCATACCAACAAATAAAAAATATATTTTTAAAATTTTCAGAGATACGAATTCATTCACGAGTTTTTAAGGAGTAACCTACGTTACGAAATAATACCGGAACGCGCGTTCTGGTTACGGAAAAGGAATCGGAACTGCGTTCCGGTACGTTCCGGCTCAAATTAACCCCTGCTCTTAGTACACATGGTTCTAAATTTTCTGGAATGAAATCTCTAACATAAGTCCCATAAATGTGGCTGTATATATTTTAACCCCATTAAATCTTTCCGAAAAATTACATTTATATCATCAATTTTAATCTACGCACATTTTGGAAAAGCAGAAAAGATGGAAAATAATTTTATTTATGAGACATTATTAAGAGTGAATCTTAGGTTTTGTGACCCTGTGATGACAAGGAGGCTATCCCGCCTCATTCTTTGTGAGGCATTATTTATGAACACGGCCATCAAAACAATACACGGCCTCTTCGAGTGTATCTCATGTTTGTCAGGCAGCTGCTGCGTCGTACAAGGCAACATGGCAACCCTGCTTGCCTCCACGATGTTTGTCAGGCAGCTGCTGCGTCGTACAAGGCAACATGGCAACCCTGCTTGCCTCCACGATGTTTGTCAGGCAGCTGCTGCGTCACACATGGCAACATGGCAACCCTGCTTGCCTCCACGATGTTTGTCGGGCAGCTGCTCCGTCACACAAGGCAACATGGCAACCCTGTTTGCCTCCACGATGTTTGTCGGGCAGCTGCTGCGTCGCACAAGGCAACATGGCAACCCTGCTTGCCTCCACGATGTTTGTCGGGCAGCTGCTGCGTCACACAAGGCAACATGGCAACCCTGCTTGCCTCCACGATGTTTGTCGGGCAGCTGCTGCTTCACACAAGGCAACATGGCAACCCTGCTTGCCTCCACGATGTTTGTCGGGCAGCTGCTAGTAGTATGAATTGCAGTATACCGAGACAGCAATTAATTATGCTAATTAGGTCTGGCGCCAAAGTCTGACACGTGTGTAGTTTGACACGTGTGAACCCGTACACGTGTGTGCCTGTGCACGCATGCGTGTGAACATCTGCGTGTATTATCAGAGTGTGCGTGGTGATGCGTTGCAGATATGAATTGATAATTAGGGTTGTTAGTGACTTTGTCGGATAAAAGAAAGATTACGTAAGATGTTGTGTGTGTGAATGGGGTACGCCTCGGAATGTGTTACTGGAGGCTATAACGATATTTTGCTAGTTAAAGAAATTAATGGTTATATGAGAGCAGAGTGCATTGCGTGCGGTGTTATATGTTGTATGTAGATTTTTAATGACAACTGGTTTGATGGGTCTGCGGGTTTCTCGAGACGAAAAAAAAATGTACGTAAGATGACATGCGAGAGATTTTGTTTGGGTGTGCTTGTGTTGAAGTAAAAATAGTATGTAAGAGACACGTGAGAAATAGGGATCGTCTCCCACTCTACGCGAAGGTTTTTTTTTTGTATGATAAAAATAATTACTGTGAAGTGCACGTGCGTGTGAGCACCTGCGTTACTTATCAGAGTGTGCGTGGCGATGCGAGCAGAGTGCATTGCGTGCGGTGTTATATGTTGTATGAAGATTTTTAATGACAACTGATTTGACGGGTCTGCGGGTTTCTCAAGACGAAAAAAAATTACGTAAGATGACACGCGAGAGATGGCAGAGTGTGTGTGTGGTGATGTGTTTCAGATTTGAATTGATAATTAGGGTTGTTACTGACTTTGTCGAGTAAAAGATTACGTAAGATGTTGTGTGGGAATGGGGTACGCCTCGGTATGTGGATCAATTGTCACGCGAGGGTATACGGATATTTTGGTAGTTTATATGAGAGCAGAGTGCATTGCGTGCGGTGTTATATGTTGTGTGTAGATTTTTTAATGACAAGTGATTTGATGGGTCTGCGGGTTTCTCAAGATGACACGCGAGAGATGGTGGTCGTCTCCCGCTCGGTGTATGTGGATCAATTACCGTTCAAGGTTATAAGAGTATTTTGGTAATTAAAGAAATTATATGGTTATGAGAGGTGAGTGCACTGTTGGTGGGACTGTGTTGTATGTAGATTTATAATAAATAACAGGTCCGTTGAAAATCATTAAGGCACGCCCTGATCTGTTTCGGTGTGCTTGTGTTGAAGTAAAAAATAGCACCTAAGATGACACGCGAGAAATAGGGATCGTCTTCCACTCTACGCGATGGTTTTTTTTTGTATGATAAAAAAATAATCGCTGTGAAGACGGTGATGGGTGGGGGGTGAGTGGATGATGGCCGCCTTGGTATGTGGGTCGACTGGAGGGTTTTTTCTCGTTTGTGGGCGTGAGGGAAACAAGAGTACGTCCGTGAGACCCTCCAGGTAGGAGGAGCCTCGTGGGGATGGCTACCGTTGACGACAGAGTGGCGCCAATACAATGAATCTTTATTGTGTTATAAAATTGCAACACGTTAAAAGTGTGATTATCAATTATAAAAAAGTTCTTTCCCCGTATGACGGAATAGCAAATATAAGTCTGTAGGTATTCTTCTGCTTCTTACTATTACTATTAATATGAAGGGAAATCGGATGCAACTCTCAGATTAATCCCCCACCACCATCAAAATTGGTGATTTCCTATTGGCGTAAGTGATACTCTAATAAGGTAAAAAATCTTTACCCTATTGGTCAAACACGAAATAAGCCTACACTTTGTATTAAAACAAGGAAGGTTTATCCCTATTTAAAGCGGAGTCCGAGCGGCAAGGAATCACAGTTCTAAGAAGTGCTCTCACAAGATGTCTTCAGGTTCGCGATCGTCTTCTCCGGTGTCGGAGTTTTGTTGCTTTCTACTTGACCGGTAAGTTGTTTTGTCACGTACTTTAAAATAAAATACTTGTGATATTTGAAAAAAGAAATCTATTTCCTCCTTTAATTTTATAAAGTTTCAAAAATATGTTTTTATTAAATTATCCATGGTGCGGATTTATTTACATATTTCTGTTGACGTGACGTGGATCTGACAAGAAAAAAAAAAATTATTCAACTTTACGCGTTTATATTTCTATTCAATTAACACGTATTGATAACCGATCTTTGTCAATAAAATATTAGAAAACTGCGGACTATTATTAAAATCCGGCATTTAAGTGTTGTTGTTGTGGAACCGGACCCAAAATTCGTAATAATAATATAATTAGTAGAACGCGAATCTATAGACACGTTTGGTAAACACAGTTTTTTCTTCCTTGCTAGAATCCCACGGACAGCAGAGGCAGAGGCCTTGGAAGCCTCGCTGGCCGAACTGCTGGCGTGGGTGGGCGACGACGATGTGGAGTTCCCGGACACCTATGGGGGCAATGACGCGCTCCGCGACTTGTTTGGGCCCGATCAGCTGCCCCTACACGCCAATAGTACCCCCATAGGCGACGGAGGCGGCGTCGATACGTTATACTACACTCCGCCGCCTCCGTCTGACGATAACATCTTCGGGCTCTCGCCGATCGTCTTCAGCCCGGTTCAAAGAAGTGAGACGTCGACACCATCAGATGACTTCTACTGCGCGCAGATAATCCCTGACACGTGAGTTTAATATGAACCAATAATTACTATTGACGTATAGGATATTATGTATGAAGGTGTGTTTTTATTTTATAATATATGCATACACGCATACCATAGTGACATGTGTTACTGGGGGATCCGAGATGTGTCACTTTATCACACGTTCAGCATTTATGTATTCACTTCTAGAATCGTGGTTTTTATTTTAATAATAAAAAATGTAGGTGAATAGAGATTATAATGTTTGTTTGTTTGCGTTTAGGCCGGAGATCATCTATCGCCCGGAATTGGGACCAGCGCGGCGGTTGAGTTTCGCGTCGGACGATGAAGAAGAAGACGCGCAAACTCCTCCTCGGTTAGTTATAATTTTTATATATCATAAAATGTCATATATTTTAATACATCAAAATGTTTTTTAAGTGTACACATCTGATGTACCAACTACATTGCTCTTATAAATAATTCCCTGTCGCGTTACAGCGTCGAGGTGAGACTTCCCGAACCCTGCCGACCGCGCAAGTCCAGACCTGGTTGGGGTGAAATGTTGGAGCGTCGCAAGCGCGCCGCGACGACTCCTCTATCTCCTCCCAACCAACGCCGCCGCCGCACCGCATCACCTGAAACCATCGACCTCGTTACACCACCCTGCACGCCGTACGAAGTGGTGTGGTCCCCTATTAGCGAGGGCTTTCTAAACGCTATAGAATGCGCGGAAGCGGCCATGGAAGCCGACTGGTACTCGTCACCGCCCGCACATGCCGGGGAGTCAAAGGTTCGCGCTGCGTGGGAATCGAACCCGATTCCGTCCGTCACGCAGTACGAGCCTTTCCGTGGTACATGTGGGCAGTGTAACGATGTTTGTACGCGAATTGCAACCGATCCTACAACTAGTGCTGACTCCGGCGCCGCCTCGGCGTCTGAGTTGGAATATAGACCAAATAGCTTTGTAGATGGCGGTGTAGACTATTTAATACAATACGAAAACGCGCTTGTACAGTGTTATGAAAGTATGGCGCTCGATATCTCGCCGATAGAAGACGCGCCTACTCTCAGCGTTCAGGGTGGAGTGATGAGAGGTGGTGGTGTAAAGCGAAAGGCGTCCTCCCCCACCCCCACCGACGCCGACACCACTGCCGACGCCGACGCCACTGCCAACGACGCCATCGCACCCCGTCGGAAAAAGCAACGCCCGCCGCCGCAGATGTCGTGTATTGAGCCCGCTGCAGTACGGTGAGTGTTTGAATTATTATTTAAAGACTAAGAATTAAGAAGAAAAAATATTCTAAAAACTAATATTTTTATTTAGACTCTATTCACAATATTGCAAACTGCGCGAATATAATAAAATGTACTTCGTAGTATATACAATTGATAACAAAAACAAGACAAAAATAAAAAAAAAACAGATGTAGTTTAGTAAACAAGTGTGCGTGTATGTTAACTACCATTAACACTTCATTACAATAATACTGATTCCTTTTTTTTTTTCACAGTTTGGCACGGTGTCGCAGGCAATGCACAGACAGGTGCTCCAGGTGTTGCGACTGCAAAACGTGTTGCCAGGGGTGCGTTGACTGCGTCGAGCGTGGCGGGTGTGGTGACGACGACGACGACGACGACGACGAGACCTACGTCCCCCCCTGCCCGAGATGGCGCAACCCAACTCGCGAGCCGCCGAGAGACAGAGATGGGCCGGACGGCGCAGGGCCGAGCGCCGCACCGGGTACCGGAGGCGGAGGCACCGCGTCGGGTACCGGAGGCGGAGGCACCGCACCGGGTACTGGAGGCGGAGGTGCCACTTCAGGTGGTGACGGTTCCGGCGCTCCGATGTACGGTGGCGGTGGCGGAGGCGGAGGCGGAGGCGGAGGCGGAGGCGGAAACGGAAACGGCTTCACCATCATTGAAAGGGGGGACAGGTATTATAAACGTTTTAAAACTTTATATAAGGACATTGTGTTCAGAATTCACGAAGTACCTGAAAATGTCCACCCTCGAACTTGGTACGCCGGCGTATTTGACCGGCTCGTAGAATATGTATCTGGGAATACGCCGGCGCACCACAGGGTTGGCTTAGAAATTACAAGTATTGCTTGTCCAGAAAGACCTATAGGACTAACGTACCGTCGAGTCGACCAACTGTCCGGGGAAGTTATACTTAATAACGTGTTTGCTGTGGCTCAGAGCAATGTTGACTTTCTCGCCAGCGGGCCTCTGACGGCGAGGTTTGGTTACACGCGTATTCCAATTGGAAATGGGCGAGTGACCGAATCGTGGGCAGATTATGTTAAACGATCTCGTTCTTTGGTTAGTATAGACAACAGGGACACTCTTTGTCTCGCGAGGGCCATTGTTATTTCTAAAGCTCGTGCAGACGGAAACAAGGAACTATTTGATGCGCTTATAAGTAGACCCAACACTCTCCAAAAAGACAACGCTGTGCGTCTGTGTGAGGATGCGGGCGTAGACCTCTCGAAAGGTGGTGGATTTGAGCACATCAGACAATTCCAACGTCACCTCACCGATTATACCATCACTGTGTTCACAGAGCGCAATGGCAGTGATGCTATGTTCAAGGGCGTGCCGAGTACATTAGGAAATCCACGTAAAAACATAGACTTGATTTTTCAAGAGGGCCATTACACCCCAATCATAAACGTGGCTCGTGCTTTTGGGTACCCATTTTACTGCCGACCGTGCATGAAAGGGTATTACGTACAAATATCGCATAGATGTCCTGATGTATGCGGTAAATGTTGGGGTGTAGGTTGTCGTGACCAAAAAGACAAACAAGGCCCGTTTAAAGCAATTAACTGCGCAGATTGCAATGTACGATTTAAAACTGATGATTGTTTTAGTAATCATTTGAAAACAATCTTTTCGAGAAACACAAAGTCCATTTGTGACATTCAAAAAGTTTGTCGCGATTGCAACGCGTCTTACAGAATTCATGGATTAAAAATTAATCACAAATGTGGTGTGAAATTCTGTAGGACTTGCGCAAAAAAGGTCCCAATTTCAAAAAATGTACGGCATCAATGTTTTATGCCGACATCTCAAGTTCAAAAAACAGAATCAAATATTCTCTTTATATTTTTCGATCTCGAGTGCACGCAAACAAAAAGTTTAAATGGTAGGGTAGATTGTAAAGAACACGTACCCAACCTTTGCGTTACCCAGCAAGCGTGCAAGGCGTGCTTTGACGTTGAAGCCGAACTCTGCTTTCAATGCGGTATTAGGCAGCGTGAATTCAGCGGTGAGAATACTATTGCTGACTTTATCGAATTTGTCACCCTTAACCGCACCGGTTTTAAAAAAGTTGTCATCATTGCCCACAATTTCAAAGGGTATGACGGACAATTTATCCTCAGATACATGGTTGAGGTAAAACAATGGATGCCCTCGCTAATTATGAGACAAAGGAGTATATTGTCTATACAAATCGAAAACTATCATTTTATTGACTCCCTAAATTTTTTACAAATGGGATTAGCAAAACTGCCCGGTGCGTTAGGCCTAACAGTTAAAGAGAAAGGTTACTTTCCCCACTTTTTTAATAAAGAAGAAAATTTTGATTATGTAGGGGCTATGCCCGACGTGAGTTATTACGCCCCCGAAACAATGTCAGTCAGTGAGAGGGCCAAGTTCATGTTGTGGCACCAAGAGGAATGTGCAAGGCACCGTGTTGAAGGAACATTTTTTGATTTCAAACAAGAAATTAGAAAATATTGCTCCAACGACGTCACGATTTTAAGGCAAGCTTGTCTTAAATTTAGAAAGGATTTCATTGAAGCTAATGGCGTAGATCCCTTTGGCGAGTGTATTACAATCGCGAGCGCATGCATGTTGACTTTTAGACGGAAATACCTAAAGGAAGATACTATTGGTGTCATCCCTCCGGGTGGATATCGTTTAGCCGACAGGCAATCGCACACTGCGGTGATGTGGCTCGAGTGGGAGGCGCATCAACGCGGCGTAGCAATCGCTCACGCTTATAATGGTCGCGAAGCCGTTGTTCACGGAAAGCGAGTAGATGGACATTACGTAGACGAAACAGGCGTGGATGTAGTACTCGAATTCAATGGGTGCTTTTTCCACGGATGTTTAGTTTGCTTCCCAAACCAGGATGACCGTATCTACTCATACTCCGATGAAACAATGGGTCAAAGGTATTACAACACACTCTCAAAGCGATCCCATCTAGAACGTAAAGGTTGCCGAGTTATCAGCATGTGGGGGTGCGAGTTTGAAGAGTTAAAGAAGAACACGCCAGAACTCGTCAACTTTTTAAAAACGCACCACCTTGCAAATGAAGCACCTTTGTGTTTACGTGACGGGTTTCATGGTGGCCGAACAAACTGCATACGTCTTTATTGTAAAGTCAATAATGATGTTGGCGAAGTTATACGGTATTTAGACGTATGCAGTTTGTATCCTTGGTGCAATAAATATGGAAAGTATCCAGTTGGACATCCAATACTCTATATAGGGTTCAAGTGTGCCGAACTCATTGGATACGGTCCTGCATATGACTTGTGCAGCGTTGAAGGGTTTGTTAAGTGTACGGTCCTTCCACCTCAAGCGCTCTTTCACCCACTGTTACCGATGAAAATGAACAAAAAGCTTATGTTTGTTCTTTGTCGTCGCTGTGCGGAGGAGGCGTCTCAGGTAGAATGCGTGCACAAGCCACGCGAGCGTGAACTTACCGGTGTTTGGACTGCGGACGAGTTGCGCAAGGCTGTGGAGCTGGGATATCGCATTACACGCGTGTACGAGATATACCAGTATAAAGTCGTGCAGTACGATCCGTTAACCAAAAGCGGTGGGGTTTACGCTCAATACATAAATGCATTTTTGAAAATAAAGCAAGAGGCCAGTGGCTGGCCTTCTTGGTGTAAGACAGATCAACTTAAAGATGAATATTTAAAGCAATTTCTTGACCGCGAGGGTATAGCATTAAACAAAGACGACATACGCGTTAATAAGAATTTACGTGCAGTGGGGAAGAACTGTTTAAATTATCTATGGGGACGGATGGGTATGAGTGAGAATCTGACTCACACAGAACTCGTATCCACCTACAACCAACTTGCAAACATGCTAACAAATCCAACTATCAAGGTTCATTCATGTTTGCCGGTCAGTGAAAACCTCATGTACGTCGCGTACGAAAGTCGCGAAGAGTGTTTGAAACCCTCGCCAAACACCAGCGTGGCACATGCAGCTTTCACCACTTCACACGCTCGCTTGAAGCTCTATTCATACTTAGAAGCGTTGGGTCGAAGAGTGCTTTATTTTGACACTGATAGCGTCATCTTCACCCAACTACCAGGCGAGTGGTGTCCTCCAACAGGTGATTACCTAGGAGAAATGACCGATGAAATGACAGAGTATGGAGAGGGTGCATACATTGACACATTTGTTAGTGGAGGCCCCAAATCGTACGCCCTCAGCATACATAAACCCGACGGTGGTAAAA
Source organism: Isoperla grammatica (assembly GCA_945910005.1). NCBI lineage: Eukaryota > Metazoa > Arthropoda > Insecta > Plecoptera > Perlodidae > Isoperla > Isoperla grammatica. The sequence continues at coordinate 6,464,450 of OX246743.1, read as the reverse complement.
CATACATCTGTAAATGTAAAGGGCTCACAGCAAATTTCGGAAACAGGGAGCAACTAAATTTTGATGTATTAAAGTCTATGGTTGTGAATAATGCCCCTCCAAACATAATTGAATATCCTAATAAAATATTCAGGACAGGCTTCTGCCAAGTTGCTAGTAGAGCAGAGAGCAAAGTCTACCGTACCAACGTCACCAAACGCAGACGCGTAGGTGATTTTGACACTGTCCCATTTGGATACAAAGAATAGGTCTTTCAACTTCACTTTCAAACTCAAAGCTCGTTATAGACGGGCGATAATGAGCTTTGGGTGTGAGAGCAACAAATAGGCAATACTGTCGCGAATATAACTGAACACAATGTCGACCTTTCCCCCCTATCACGGTGAACGCTATGACCGATCAAATTGTAAAATATTGTATTTAAATAAATGTTTTAGTTTAAAATAAATGAGTGCAATAAAGTCAAGATCACTAAAAATATGTACACATTAAGTTTAATTATGTATGTGATCTATGGTGTGAGCGGTATCTAAGTCGCAATATAAAAAAATAATGTGTTAATGTTATGTTACTTAAATGTTCATATAAAATTGTTAAATTATAATTACATTTTAGCTAGAAAATAAAAAGTCTCGTGTTATTTGTACCCACTCCTAAAACATTCACCATCACTTCTTGTATTGCAAATAATAAAATATACTGCAAATAACTACGAGTTACTTTGAACCCACTGCACATACTAAAAGTGAGACTCTTTTGATATATATATATATATATATATATATATATGTGTACGCGATCTATGTTTATATTATATTTACGGTGTGAGGGATATAAAATTGTTAAATAAATACATTTAGCTAGAAAAAAAAAAGCCTACATGTTATTTGCACCCACTCCTAAATCATTCATCATCACTTCGCCTATTGCAAATAATAGAATAAACGCCTACGTGTTATTTGTGCCCACTCCTATAAGGTACCATTGCACGTACTTAAAGAGGGTTTCTTTTGAAAAAAAAAAAAGAAGAAAATATGGGACAATCCATTTCTTAAAATATTTACAAGAAGAGAAGTACCATTACGATCTCCGAACAAACTAAGCAAAAAAATGTGGTGACAAATTAAGGATAGGGGAAAAAGAACAAGACAATATTCAAATCATTTTTAATTTTATTCTTCTACGTTTTAAATTCACATTTATATCATAAATGAAACACATTTTTTTATCAAACTAATTCCAAAAACATAGGTATATTAACTTAAAATATTATGTAATACACTTGATATAATAACCACACAATTTTTTTTTTTTTTAATTATATTCTTCTACGTTCTTAATTCACATTAATATCATAAATGAAACACATTTTTTATCACACTAATTCCAAAACATTTGAGAGCTAAACATAGGTATATTAACTTAAAAATATCATGTAATACACTTGATATAATAACCACACAATATTAAATATAAGGAGAACTTTTGTAACAACTTCAACCAAGTGTTTGAATTTAGAATTTACGAAATTTCTTGCTTTCACCACCAGGCACGTAAGCACAATTTTCGTCGTCCTCACAGTAATCTTCCAACACATTTGTTTTATCAAGTTCCGGTAAACAATACTGAGACTGAGACGCAATCCACATTCGTGCAACGTCCTTTACAATATAGTCATTTCCCACACACGACATTTCCAAAAGAAATCTTTTTATGTTAAAACCTCGTTCCATGTTTTCGAAGTAGCGACTATCGTTGGCGTCATACTTAAACACCGCGCTGATTGCCATTTGGGCCCGATTGCCAATGTTCTCTTCCTGGAGTTGTGGAAGTTTAACACATCGTTGTTTCAAGCCAGCCATTGCTTCACGTAGTTTACAATGGTAGAAGTTCTGTACTGCAGGAGCCCATTCCGAACGCTCCTTAATGGCCGTGTTTACACAACTGAATACTTCCTTTAACCCAAGCCATGATTGCGCGCCTAGGTACACACGCCTTGTTCTACCTCCAGCGTCGATCTTTTCTTCGAAAACCAGTGACATTGTGCCACGAAATGCAGTTCGAATAAGCGTTATCTTGGCACTGAGATTGAACACTTCGTCAGGGTCCGAAACGTCCCATATACAGAAGAATTGGTTGTTGTGGTCGATTTCTTCGGTGAACTTTTCCCACTCCAACGGCGTAAGAGTCACGCCTGTTTCACCACTCTTAGAAATGGTGACGCACAGTTCTAAATGTTTTTCACTCGCGTACCCGATTGATATTTGTTTCGTACGGCTCGCGTTCACGAAATAAGTTACGTCCAACACGTTTGAGAACAGTCGAGGGCGCCAAGAATCCTCGAATGCGCGACTGGATCGTGGAGTGTTGACCAAATTAGACATGACGACACGGTTTAGCAGGTATATCTCGATGCACTCAAGCTTCCGGACAACTGTCAGATCTCACGCCACGCGCCTTTTTATGGGAGTTGGTAGGCCCCTCCCACATCACGGCACGCTTACGGTTGAGGGGAGGAGGGGTTGCGCAGCTAGATACGTGGGAGACACTTTTGACCACTGCAATACTTTCCTCTGTTTGTTTGAAAATTATTAGATCCAAATATTCTGGTAAACTGTCGCTTTACGAACCCGTCTTTACTTTTCGAGTCTTTGAAATCTTTAAAATGGTAAAGGAAGTCTTGAAGTTGAAGACCGCGAGCTCTGTGTGCGAGGTAGAGCACGCAGTATTCTCCACAAACGTCAGAATCAAACCCTTGTAGTGGCGTGGTATTGTAAGTCCATCTGCTACACTGCCGTTCAAGAAATTCATAATGTGCACAGACAATTGGAGGTAAACCGTAACTATCAAAAAATTCTCCCCGCCCTGTTGAGTCAATAAAAACTGCTACCCAATGCGACCCGGGTTTACTTCGAGGGTCGGTATTGATCACTAATGCTGCCGGTTTTTGCACAACATTTGGTAGTCCGTCTGATGCAAACGTCCCTCGAAACACGTGCACTGCATATTCGTCTCTCAACAAAGCTTCTTCTATATCGACAGAATACATACTTTAAACTCACGTACTCACCCTTTGAAGGTTGTGGAACGTTTAACTTTAGTCCAACGAGTTGTACTTATTAAAGGTTGCCGCACACGTCAACCCCCGGGCCCCGATCTTGCAGGGTAATTAGCGGACAGCAAGGGCTCAGACGAGCGTGCTCTGTGCGCGGTGAATTGGTGACACGCCACTTGTGAATCGCTAGAGCGCAAAAAGCGCAGCGTACGCACTCCTCGTACTTTGAGTAGTAAAACCCAGCGTCCACAAGTTCTCGCGGGCAGAGATGTGGAATATCAAACGTGACAAATGTCTTTAACCGTGCTTCTCGTAGCGTGAGGTCGGTCACGTCGCGGTTTCGGACACACCACTGAGACAGGCGTAGCGCGTTTCTGATTGCACATGGACGTGTACCGTTGGCGTGATTTGACGTCAGACAGGCGCCCTCAAATTCTAATTCTTTTAGTTCTTTTAAAGCCGGACACCCCATTGTTTCTAAGTCGATAACCCCCCGTTTTAATATTTTCATGAGGAAAGCAGCTTTCTCACGACCCTTAGTGTATAAAATTTGAAATTGCTCTGTGTAGCACTCCAGAGTTTTATTTAAATCTTCGTATTCAACGTCGCCTTCGTCCCACTGCAGTCCATGATAAGCCGCCGACAACCAGTGGGCAACTTTCTTCTTGCTAGCGTCAAGTACCACTTCACTGTACGGCGGTTTAATAACCCAAAGTTGTTGACAAATCGAAAAATTGTCCACTACCGCCAACTCTTTTACGATGAATTCGTTTGCGTTGTCGTAAAAACACTGAAATTCAACTACCGCACTTTTCTTCATGGTGGCGCTGGCTGGGCTAGTCGACCGGTATGCGGAGAACAACTGAATGTCACCATGATTCTTCATCTTTTTATAGGAGCGTACCCCTTAGTTGCTGTAGTCCACCACTACGTTGCGCGCGTGATCGATTTCAATCATGCTATCAAATTCGGCATACAACACACAGTTTATTGGTTCGCTTAAAGCAGCTGCAAAACGTACTTCAAGGCGCAAATTGCCATTTTGTTGCGGACTCCAGTGACTCATATGAGCAGCCTGGTCGGGTGAAAGGTCAAACGCCATTAAAGTGTACCCGTTTGGATAGTCTTCGCGGGAAATGTAATTTCCTTCATCTTGATGGTGTATACCCGTGCCTGAAAAGAGAGTGTGGTACTCGCGAGCATACAGACCTGCAGTGAAATCAGGCTGTAGCGGCTTTGAAGGTATTTGGTTACCGTCAACATAGAGACACAGAAAATTGATGCCGTAGTTCTTAAAATTGAACGGGTTTTTCTTCAAGTCTCCATTAAATGCAACATTTGAGACAAACCCGACAATGACTCTCTTAGGCAGCTGTCCAAGATAAATATTATCAATGCTTTTGCTCTGTAGATCTTTAGCTATGGTGAATGATTTTACATCCACGCGCGCAATGGGATATTTTGCAGCAGCTTTCATAAGTGCACGTTCATGTCCAAGAAGAACTGAGGGCGATATGCGTACTTTGCGCACAACCAAGGTGGCGTCCTGAATTAGCGTCTTCAAATTAGTTTCCACGTGAGACATTAGGTGGAATGTTTCTCGCGTTCGGATGAGTTTAACTTTCAATTCAACGCCGTTTAATAAATATCGGGGTTGATTAAATATGTCGCAATGTAGATTGCCAATTAAATCAACTACGTTACTACTAGCTGTGTACGCCATTCGCTTGTTAAGCCCGTCATTGGCAGCGAAATCGTCCATCTTGCCAGCCGTGTCCTTGTAATACAAGGCGTTTGTCAGGTGAGTTGATTTTGCGGCCTCGTCATAATTTAAAAGAGTTTCTAAATATGATCTATACGCATACGCATTTGAGGGAGGTGAAACAAGTTTCTGATTTAAATAAATGTCCACTTGCTGGATCAATGAGTGTAAAAAGTAATTTACAGGCCCTGTTTTTACACCTTCAGGTAAATTGCTTTTATCCGATTTTACAGTCTTAACATTAAGTATAAGCATGGTGCGCGCAAGGTCGATATACTCATCACCATGTCCAGAAACGACGAACTCTATCGCACCGTCATCACTAAGAGGTGCAATCGGCTTTACATGCACCTCGTGACCGCCTAAAGTACTCATTTGCACTACCGGACCTGCAAACACGTCCAGCTCTGATTTGGTACACTCGCACGAGTTGGAATAGAGAAACGCCATTATTAGGAAAATATATCGGCAACTTGATTCTTAACAACTCTCTTCTTCTTCTTCTTTTTCAGTAGAGACGTCTTTCTTCGCCGAGTAACTATCGCAGAATGAGTCATACGAGCTTTTTTCGCACGTTTAAGACCCGAACCGGCAAACAGCTTAATTTTATCTTCAGCTTTTCGTTTTAAGTTCCCGCCAGCCTCGGCCACGCGCTCTTTGAAAGCTTGCTTAAAAGGTCTATTTTGAGCGACATCACCAAGAAGGCTCACTCCCGTATTTAGCGCCTGCCGCCCTATAGCGCGCGCGCCACTTCTAATCAACGGCATGACAGATCTAAAAAGCCCTCCTAGAAATGAGCCAATACCGTGCCCTTTTTGAAAGCTAGACCCTCTGAAAACGTTAATTCCATTTCCCGCCTGTTCCACATAGTACTTGACATACGGATCGTCTGAATACTTCGTCATACTTAGGTTTCCTTGATGCGCCGAAAGTCTAACAGCACGGACGAGGTTCCATGAGCAAATGGTATAACGGTACCAGTACCGTCTCTTAAATCTATTCCAATTGTACTGAATTCACGTTTTTGAACTGGAACGTATATAGGAGCGTTAAAAATTTGTGTACATTCACGCCCGAAAGAGTAATCGCCTGTTTTTGAGTTAATGATTCTGAGCAGGGGGGCGGCTGTGTCACCCACTAATTGATCTTCAATAATGTCACAGTAACAGTAAATTAGCTGCGGAAACCCTCTATTCACGTCCCCAGGTTGCATGGATCGCACATTATTAAGAAGATTGCTACCAGGTTGGAGTCCGAATTGATCTGCCAGAGATGTAGATACTTTTATTTTATCTATATCAGATTTAATAGTTTTAGTAAACGTTCTGCTACTACCACCCATATCTACCATTTGACCCGCCCCACCACCTGGACCGTAACCAGTTAAGACTTTATTAACAGCCTCATAAAAATATTTGTTTTCGGGATAGTAGTTTGGAGGTACATCTAACACTTTTTTCTCTCCACCTGTTGAGGTAATTCTGATATGATTTTCTCCAGGACGTACGTTGTAAAACGTGTGAGGAAAGTGAATTTCAACTAAAGCTACCTCCCAGCGCCCGTGAAGAGTGACACGTCGAAGAAGTTGTGTGGTATACTTGGCCGTCGTATTCTTTGGATAATATTCCATTGAGCTGTTACTGGGTAGCGTGATATAAAATTGATCCATTTCTAAACAAGTGACCGTAATTGGGAGGTTGAAATCCACGAATTGTAGCTATCTGGATAACCACGCCACTTGACTTTCACTTCGCGTCTGGTACCACTACCCCTTGACTCCAATATTTTATCAATTTTGAAGAGTGTACTTTTTCCTACGCGTACTCGTTGTAGTTCACGTTCATAAAAAGTGCCTTCGATTGCTTCACCATTCCAGTCGGTAATTGCGTACACTATGGGTCGTCGGTGAATTACTTTTGCTATACGAAACATTTCCTCAGACCACCCTGACTCATAACCCTTTAGGAAAATCATTTTTTCTCGAGTTATACGCACGATATCTCCTATGGCGAATTTAGGCTTAATGCTGCGCGATATTTTTGAACGTTTGTAAAGATTGTTCCAAACTTGTAGAACATTAGAAGCGTTTACTTGCGTTGGCGCCATGCCGATAGAACGATGAAACGAACTATTGTACCCTTGCATCAGTAATGGCAAGTACTCTAGATAACGGTAAGTGGATTTGGATGTAAAGAGTCGCCACATCTTTGTTTTAAGTGTACGGTTTAACCTCTCTACTATGCTCGCCTTGACGTCGGGGTTATTGGAATGATAAAATGCAATATTATTAGATTTTAAAAACTTTTGAAATGGTTTATTTAGAAATTCCCCTCCTTTATCCGTTTGCAAGTGAACTGGTTTACGTTTACTTTCTTGTAATATACTTTCAAACGCTTTACTGACGTCTGCCCCAGTTTTGTTACGTAGGGGGCGGGCCCACGCGTGTTTACTAAATACATCTATCACCGTTAAAAGATAGTTATACCCGTCATTATATTTTTTCAAACTCTGCATATCATTCAAGTCTGCCTGCCACAAGTCGTCCACATTGTCTACATAATACTTATTTCTTATGAAACGTTTTTGTACTGGTTTATGAAGTGTATAGGCGTCTTGTGCTTGAAGCCATTGAATCACCTCGTCTTTTGACACTTTCTTATTTACTGCTTCCCATAGTTTTTCCGCCGTTGAAAAACTTGCGGGGTGACTAGGATCGTAATAAATTTTTGAAAGCTTTTTTCTATTTGCTACTTTCATTTTGTATAAGAGAATTTGTACGGTACCCAACGTAGTACACGTGATGACTTGGGCGTCCCCTCTTTAGGTGTCTTCGGTATACGGATAGGAGTCACAGCCTTCACTGGCGATGTGCTCACCCCGCGACGGCCGACATTAATGACCACCTTCCTACGTGTATTGCCTATAAACTCGCGAGGAATATTTAAATTGGACAATACCTGCGCAAACTCGCGCCAACCAATTGGACTCGTGGTTTTTCGATCTCTGACTACATCTCCCACAAGATCTGTAATTGAAGACCCTTGCAGTTTTACGCCATGAATTGACACCGAGCCTAGATCGTCCCACGTTATCACATTGTCCCCTGCAGATTTCAATGCGTCATACAGTAATTCAGCTTTGCGTTTCAGCGAAGTCGGGATGGCGTCAAGGGTCCGAACTTTCATAACGTCCACACTCGGTGCGTGAATGTCTTTATCGTCATCATCACGATAATTTATTGCGTGCATTTTTAATGGGAGTCGAGATTCGTTGGCAAAGTGTAAGAACCGCTGAAGTACCTGCTTATACAAAACCCATTTTTCATTGTCTGTGATGTTTTTCATGTTTAAGATGTGTGTCATCTCATTATCTAATGGCGCAAGTTGACCCGGCCCGTCAGCGCGTGCTTGCATGCCTTCTTTAAGCCGGACCAATTCTTCAGGCGAAACTACAACCATTTTCTTTGCATACTCCATTATCTATCTAAAAAGACTGCTCAATACACCTCCTAACAGAGGTAATAATAAAGGTATAATCGCACCACCCTTTTGTACTAGTACACGTTTTTTAATCTTCCAGTTTTCACCCCTGCGAGCCAGCTTCCTCAAGACCTTCTTGTGACGCGATAATCTAGACTTCTGTTTGGAATTTAGTTTCACATTGCCTTTTAAAGTGTTGTCGGCGATCTCGCAAACTGCCTTAATCACTCCTACATCGGCAGCCTTAAGCATTGACTTTCTCATACACGGGCGTGCACGAGAAAGAGCTCGCAATACATCTGCGTGACTCGTTATCGTAGGAGACATAGCGATAAACTGAAGATTGTAGAAATCAAATGTACTCTTTTATATTCGTTTACGTCTGTCGCCTCTGTCTACAGGCGTGAATATTGTTGAGTGCAGTCCGTCACTAGGAAATATTTTAGTGCGAAAACGTAGCAAGTCAGGAGTAGCTTGCTTAAAATCAAATAGTAAGTAACCGTGTGGTTCAGAAGTAGCTTGTTTGTAAGCGTGAAATACAAAATTCTGGTTTTCAGGACAAACCTGACGTGCAAAGGCTGTTATTTGAGCGCGATCTCGCGGGTTTTTAAAAAGAACTACATAATGTGCATTTAAGCTTACGTCACGACTACCTTTACCTTGGTGGAATAGATTTTGTGAAATAAATATAACAGATAGATTTCTGTGATGACACCCCTTAGTGAATAAATCAATTAGCGAGGCGATCTCCTGCATCATATCATCTATAATAATTAGTACTGGACCTGTCTCGTGCGTGAAATTATCAACCTCCGGCAAGCCTTCATGAAACCTTACCGGCACGCAACACATCATGTCTGCGTGTATAGACTGTTTTTCAGAAAAACACCATACTATCTCTTTAAAAGATACATCTACCATTTGATCGATGTGCTTGAGAAAATTTCGCACGAAAAAGGTCTTACCCGACTGGCTGGGCCCTGCAATCAGGGACGAGAAAGGATGGTGCCAAGGCAACACCATGATTGTAACTGTACCTACAGGCTTTGAAGCTATTTGTTTTTATATGTACCGTTTATTTAAAAAAAACAATGCGTCGGTACAAATGTAAAATAAGTTACATATCGTTGTTCAAGTATAAATTAATAACATTATAATAATACCGACGGTATTATTATGATAATTATTAATTTTTTTTGTTGTCAACACCGGCCATGACTGATATTAGTAAGAAAGCCCCATCACTACGTCAAAGTTTCAGTCAACGATGGGGATTTTTTTTTTTCGTACTTGGGGGAAAAAAAAGCGCACAAAGCTTCGGCCGGGAGTAGCTTGTGCACCGAAAAAACCCCTTTTTAGCAGTCAGCACTACTCTTCCGCCTGCATCTCTGACGGCTCTTCTGTAGGCGTTACCGGTCGCAGTCCTAAACGCGCGCAAATATAATTACGCGCAATCTGCGCCACCGGCACACCTTCCTCTGCGGCCATCTCGGCCTGCAGGTAACTCTCCCTTAACAGGGTGGTCAAATCCCTCGAGAGCCTATCTAACTCGCCTATCGTCTCTTCCGACAGGTCGTCCCTTCCTCGCCCCATTTCCTCCTCCACCTCCTCCTCTTCCTCCTCCCTCTCCATACCGTCATCCCCATTGTCCCCACCCCCTTCCAACCAACGTCGGACATCATACCCCTCTTCACGATGAGAGGGTGTTGGTGAATTCACTTCCTATAAAAAACGTATAATGTAATTAACATAGCAAATAATTAGCGTAACAAAATTACTTGTCGGGTCATACTCACATCCAACGACCCCCACCGCGCGGTTGAATCCAAGCTCACACTCGCCGTTTCACTCGCGAGCTGTAAACACGATAATGATGATAATAAGGCGATAAAGTAAAGTAACTCATTGAAAATAATAGTTTTCGTTGTACTCACATTCCCTCCCTCCCAACGTACAGTTGACAACGAACTGATACTCCGTGTATCGCTCATGGTGAAATGATTGTCTTGAATAGATGTTAGGCTTTTTTGAGGAAGCCTGACCACAACACATAAACACTGCCACCAGTACTGCATTCCGATCTCGCAGTAATTATTTTTTAAACAGCCCTTCGCACCGAGCGGGAGACGGTCACCATCTCTCGCGTGTCATCTTGAGAAACCCGCTGACCCATCACATCAGTTGTCATTAAAAATCTTCATACAACATATAACACCGCACGCAATGCACTCTGCTCGCATCGCCACGCACACTCTGATAAGTAACGCAGGTGCTCACACGCACGTGCACTTCACAGTAATTATTTTTATCATACAAAAAAAAAACCTTCGCGTAGAGTGGGAGACGATCCCTATTTCTCGTCATCTTACGTAATTTTTTTTTTCGTCTCGAGAAACCCGCAGACCCATCAAATCAGTTGTCATTAAAAATCTACATACAACATATAACACCGCACGCAATGCACTCTGCTCTCATATAACCATTAATTTCTTTAACTAGCAAAATATCGTTATAGCCTCCAGTAACACATTCCGAGGCGTACCCCATTCACACACACAACATCTTACGTAATCTTTCTTTTATTCGACAAAGTCACTAACAACCCTAATTATCAATTCATATCTGCAACGCATCACCACGCACACTCTGATAATACACGCAGATGTTCACACGCATGCGTGCACAGGCACACACGTGTACGGGTTCACACGTGTCAAACTACACACGTGTCAGACTTTGGCGCCAGACCTAATTAGCATAATTAATTGCTGTCTCGGTATACTGCAATTCATACTACTGCTGCTGCGTCGCACAAGGCAACATGGCAACCCTGCTTGCCTCCACGATGTTTGTCGGGCAGCTGCTGCGTCACACAAGGCAACATGGCAACCCTGCTTGCCTCCACGATGTTTGTCGGGCAGCTGCTGCATCACACAAGGCAACATGGCAACCCTGCTTGCCTCCACGATGTTTGTCGGGCAGACACTGCATCACACAAGGCAACATGGCAACCCTGCTTGCCTCCACGATGTTTGTCGGGCAGCTGCTGCGTCACACAAGGCAACATGGCAACCCTGCTTGCCTCCACGATGTTTGTCGGGCAGCTGCTGCGTCACACAAGGCAACATGGCAACCCTGGTTGCCTCCACGATGTTTGTCAGGCAGCTGCTGCGTCACACAAGGCAACATGGCAACCCTGCTTGCCTCCACGATGTTTGTCGGGCAGCTGCTGCGTCACACAAGGCAACATGGCAACCCTGCTTGCCTCCACGATGTTTGTCGGGCAGCTGCTGCGTCACACAAGGCAACATGGCAACCCTGCTTGCCTCCACGATGTTTGGCAGGCAGCTGCTGCGACACACAAGGCAACATGGCAACCCTGCTTGCCACCACGATGTTTGTCGCGTCGCACAAGGCAACATGGCAACCCTGCTTGCCTCCACGATGTTTGTCGCGTCGCACAAGGCAACATGGCAACCCTGCTTGCCTCCACGATGTTTGTCTGGCAGCTGCTGCGTCACACAAGGCAACATGGCAACCCTGCTTGCCTCCACGATGTTTGTCTGGCAGCTGCTGCGTCACACAAGGCAACATGGCAACCCTGCTTGCCTCCACGATGTTTGTCGGGCAGCTGCTGCGTCACACAAGGCAACATGGCAACCCTGCTTGCCTCCACGATGTTTGTCGGGCAGCTGCTGCGTCACACTAGGCAACATGGCAGCCCTGCTTGCCTCCACGATGTTTGTCTGGCAGCTGCTGCGTCACACAAGGCAACATGGCAACCCTGCTTGCCTCCACGATGTTTGTCGTGCAGACACTGAATCGCACAAGGCAACATGGCAACCCTGCTTGCCTCCACGATGTTTGTAAGGCAGCTGCTGCGTCACACAAGGCAACATGGCAACCCTGCTTGCCTCCACGATGTTTGTCGGGCAGCTGCTGCGTCACACAAGGCAGCATGGCAACCCTGCTTGCCTCCACGATGTTTGTCGGGCAGCTGCTGCGTCGCACAAGGCAACATGGCAACCCTGCTTGCCTCCACGATGTTTGTCAGGCAGCTGCTGCGTCGCACAAGGCAACATGGCAACCCTGCTTGCCTCCACGATGTTTGTCAGGCAGCTGCTGCGTCGCACAAGGCAACATGGCAACCCTGCTTGCCTCCACGATGTTTGTCGGGCAGCTGCTGCGTCACACAAGGCAACATGGCAACCCTGCTTGCCTCCACGATGTTTGTCGGGCAGCTGCTGCGTCACACAAGGCCACATGGCAGCCCTGCTTGCCTCCACGATGTTTGTCGGGCAGCTGCTGCATCACACAAGGCAACATGGCAACCCTGCTTGCCTCCACGATGTTTGTCGTGCAGACACTGAATCGCACAAGGCAACATGGCAACCCTGCTTGCCTCCACGATGTTTGTAAGGCAGCTGCTGCGTCACACAAGGCAACATGGCAACCCTGCTTGCCTCCACGATGTTTGTCGGGAAGCTGCTACGTCACACAAGGCAACATGGCAACCCTGCTTGCCACCGCGTGGTTCCCTCAGCAAATAATTCAATTTGTGAATCTAAACGGGTCCTTAATGAACCATAGCAATGGTAAATTAGCTTTATACGGTCGAATTCAGATAATGCCAGTGCAACGTACTAAGCGAGAGAGAGAGAGAGAGACTGCATTTGTGGCTAACTACGTAATGTCTGTTTATATTTGAACGACTCAATGAAGTCAAACTAAATTTAAAATGTAGATTGACCGATGCAGTAGGGCAGGAACATACAAATATTGTGTTCTTTATAGTCTATATCTGGGCCTAGGCAACCCGCTACCTTCGTACGATCAAGGATTACATTGTATGTACGTTTACCACGTGAACTGAGTCCATCCGTACACAGCGGTACGTCGGTATGTACTTGTTTGCACGTGGTTTCCCTGATAAACACTGTCGGTACGTACACACTTGTTGAACGAGGTTTACCTGATAAACGCTGCCGGTACGTACACACTTGTTGAACGAGGTTTACCTGATAACACTGTCGGTACGTACACACTTGTTGAACGAGGTTTACCTGATAAACACTGGCGGTACGTACACACTTGTTGAACGAGGTTTCCCTGATAAACACTGTCGGTACGTACACACTTGTTGAACGAGGTTTCCCTGATAAACACTGCCGGTACGTACACACTTGTTGAACGAGGTTTACCTGATAAACACTGCCGGTACGTACACACTTGTTGAACGAGATTTACCTGATAAACACTGTCGGTACGTACACACTTGTTGAACGAGGTTTCCCTGATAAACACTGCCGGTACGCACACACTTGTTGAACGAGGTTTCCCTGATAAACACTGCCGGTACGTACACACTTGTTGAACGAGGTTTCCATGATAAACACTGCCGGTACGTACACACTTGTTGAACGAGGTTTACCTGATAAACACTGTCGGTACGTACACACTTGTTGAACGAGGTTTCCCTGATAAACACTGCCGGTACGTACACACTTGTTGAACGAGGTTTCCATGATAAACACTGCCGGTACGCACACACTTGTTGAACGAGGTTTACCTGATAAACACTGGCGGTACGTACACACTTGTTGAACGAGGTTTCCCTGATAAACACTGCCGGTACGTACACACTTGTTGAACGAGGTTACCTGATAAACACTGCCGGTACGTACACACTTGTTGAACAAGGTTTCCCTGATAAACACCGTCGGTACGTACACACTTGTTGAACGAGGTTTCCCTGATAAACACTGTCGGTACGTACACACTTGTTGAACGAGGTTTACCTGATAAACACTGCCGGTACGTACACACTTGTTGAACGAGGTTTACCTGATAAACACTGTCGGTACGTACACACTTGTTGAACGAGGTTTCCCTGATAAACACTGCCGGTACGTACACACTTGTTGAACGAGGTTTACCTGATAAACACTGCCGGTACGTACACACTTGTTGAACGAGGTTTCCCTGATAAACACTGCCGGTACGTACACACTTGTTGAACGAGGTTTCCCTGATAAACACTGCCGGTACGTACACACTTGTTGAACGAGGTTTACCTGATAAACACTGCCGGTACATACACACTTGTTGAACGAGGTTACCTGATAAACACTGTCGGTACGTACACACTTGTTGAACGAGGTTACCTGATAAACACTGTCGGTACGTACACACTTGTTGAACGAGGTTACCTGATAAACACTGCCGGTACGTACACACTTGTTGAACGAGGTTTACCTGATAAACACTGCCGGTACGTACACACTTGTTGAACGAGGTTTACCTGATAAACACTGTCGGTACGTACACACTTGTTGAACGAGGTTTACCTGATAATCACTGCCGGTATGTACACACTTGTTGAACGAGGTTTACCTGATAAACACTGCCGGTTCGTACACACTTGTTGAACGAGGTTTCCCTGATAAACACTGTCGGTACGTACACACTTGTTGAACGAGGTTTACCTGATAAACACTGTCGGTACGTACACACTTGTTGAACGAGGTTTACCTGATAAACACTGTCGGTACGTACACACTTGTTGAACGAGGTTTACCTGATAAACACTGATAACATAAGGTCACGCAAACTTAAATAAAATGTGTGTTTATAAATTGTGAGTGTGGTGCTTTTTGTACTTATATGTGATTTTACGGGGCATAAATAAACGTCAGTTTTGTATAGACTTTATTTCTTCTTTATTTGTAATTAATTATGTGGTAATAGGGAACACTGGTATGAAAATGTTAATCGATTTTTAAATACCTTGTCGTTCATTTAATAAGTGTGTGTCTTTGAATTTTGAAAAACGTATGATTCTATGCCTCAAAATAATGGGCTTAGTAACGATAAATAAAAGGGCGTATATAACGAGCCGCCGCCATGTTGATGGGATTTGACGTCATGGTTTGTGTCTGTGTACGCTCACTGCCTCAGCGATTGGTCTGTTACGCCACGTCTACTGAATCATGACGTCACAGCCACCTGGACGCGTTTCAGATCCCCGAGTTGAAACTTCAGTAAAGCAACCACTTTAGACCTTTTTAAAAATTTCTTTTTTTTTAGGACTTGCATTAATATGCTCTTTGTATTTGTTACTATTAAACTAAGTGCTTGGTTTAACAAAAAAAATCGTTCGCGTGTTGCCTTTTGTGCAAGGAAGTGGCGTAGAAACTATGCTAACCGGGCAGCATGCGATCAGATGGTCGCATGTTAGACAGTGCCTGCAGCTGCATCACGGAGCAATGCCGCAAATAGATCCCGGGTTCATTCCAGCCATAATAACCTGGATTAGATTAATAACGCTGCATAATAAGCAGTAATGAAAATAATTCGCTTTATGATCAATAATGGGTTATAATAGTTATGCATGAGGATCTAGTTCAATGTATAACGTACATCAGCTCTTGTAATTGATAGTTGATCTGCACAGCGGGTTTTATGTTTCAGAGCCTGAATACGCTCATTAAACAGTGCACCATAGTATTATGGTCTTTCATTGTTGAATCAAAATACGTTCCGTGTAGTTATTAAATCGTGTTATATCAATACAATAGATAGGGCAATATAGCCGGAAGCAAGAACTTTATTGGCATTGATTATATGGGTCAGACGAAGTGGCGGCGCCAGAAAAAAGTCAATGGGGGGCAGAGCAGGGGCAACGCAGTATGTGGGGGGCAAGAGAAACACTGATACATTATCAGTTGAAACAACCCTCCCCCTACCCGTCGTCATAAACCGTAACCCTGGAACTTGTAATGGTGACAAAATAATTAATATAACTTCTCCCCAAAAATCCAAGAAGAAAATGCAGTTGAGCAGATGAATTGAACGAATAAAGTGCTACACTTTGTATTCGTCTCATGCTGTGAAAAACTGCAAATCTTTCCACTACTTGATTTAAGCTCAAAGATTTAGAGAGTGATTTTTCAATGGGAGTCTTTCAGTCAAAATTTCTCACCAGAGTGCAGCATAGAACAACCCGGTTTTAAAATAGTAAACAAACGTGGATTGCAACGGGAACGAGCGTGATGACAGGTATTTTAAATTTACAACATATATTTGGTAACGAGCATAATGACCTAAAATATAATAAACAGTAATATGTAATTAATAAGTTATAACGCCCATTGTTGGCCCTTATCATTATAGGGCTTATTATTCAAGTTTATAACAGCCTTTAGCTCTCGACTTTTCAACCACTTACTAGCTGACAGATGACATTGCGTGTGTGTTGCAAGAAGCACCTAATTTAGTTATTTTATTTGAACTTTAATTTAAATGCATTGTTTGCTGAGGCTCCGATTTCATACAGTCATATTTATACAACAATATTATTTTAAGACAAATTCATCAATAAAAACAAATGCTAACAGACCGTAACTAACAGCTACGGACGATCTACCCGTGTCTCTCTGCATGTTGTCGTATCCTAAAGGCACAGGGAACACATATTACTACTCTGAAAGATCTCTTTGTAATGTTTTCAGTGTCAATGTTTCTTGACATCGGTGATAAAGTTTCATAAATAATATTACAAACTAAATCAGCCGAACACGGGCCTCAAATATTATAGAAAAACGCCGCCATGTTTCCCCCACGTGATATTAACTTCTGTCCATCTTCTGTCAAACACGATCATGGCAATAAAGACAACTGACCATCAACTGACGAAGAAACACGTCAAGTATCCTAGCAACAGACAGAAGTCACCGCTTTATTGATGTTAGTATTTCTAAGTCACAGCCTATCAAAGCCAGTATTTTCTAACACCGCCTTGCCGATCAGTGTATTTTCATTTTGACAGGTGGACCGCATTTTTCGGTGCTGCGCTCTGGTGGTTGAGCTTTAAAAGATCCCCATTACACAGCCAAATTAGAGATACGAGTATTGCCCATATTATTTCGTAGGTAATACGAATTTATGTGGCGCAAAGTTAAAAAATATCTCGCACTTTGCACTAGACTAGAGGGTGGACAATAATATCTACATCGTGATATAAATGAATTCATTAAATTACTATGAGCTGGGAGGAAGGCTTATTCTGGTGGGGGGTCTGTCCCCATGCTCCCCTTAGCGCCGCCTCTGGTCAGACGACCTTTAAAGCGATGTTAGGACTTGCTATGATTGTGCTGTCAAAAGAGAAACCCTAGATAATAATATGTTCATTATAATGCCTTTTAATACTTGAGACAGTTTATACATGCATAGAACATACATACATGTTAACACTAGCTAGAACCTCAAGCGGAACGCGTTAGCGCAATTGCTTGGAAAAGTACACGAAACAGATTTAAGCAAAGGATTTGGATTTCAAGACTTCTAAATTTAACTGCTTTCCGTAAAAATCCTCCTAGAGAAAGTATTTCGACAATAGGGTTACATCCACTGGCTCAGCCAGATTTAAATCTAACTTCACTTTAGGTTTAAGTTGGTAACTCACATTGGAACAAGATGTGGTTATGTAACCCAAGCTTTTATGTTCGAAACACATAGTAAATGAATGCCTAGTTTCATTTATTTGTATTGACATTAAAACCGTCGTTATTGTCGTCGTTATATCACTTGCTATTGGCTGATTGCTGTGGCGGACCGCGTGGAAAACACTCAATCAACCAATAGCAAGTGATATGTACGTGATTTCACTTGGTATTGGCTGATTGCTGTGGCGGACCGCGTGGAAAACACTCAATCAGCCAATAGCAAGTGATATGTACTGATACCACTTGCTATTGGCTGATTGCTGTGGCGGACCGCGTGGAAAACACGCAATCAGCCAATAGCAACTGATATGTACGTGGTATCACTTGCTATTGGCTGATTGCCGTAGCGGACCGCGTGGAAAACACTCAATCAACCAATAGCAAATGATATCTCACCGATTGAAAACTTGAGTCACTACGTCCAGCTGTCACGAATTTCAGGAAAAGTCTCACTGGAAAAGAGGCTTATCCCTTGAAATGGATGCACTCGAATCGGACCATATCAGAAGTGCTGGACTTCCAGGAGTAACCCATAAGGTGTGATTGGTCGATTGAGAAAAAAAAAGAACCATACGTTCTAGCTGAAATAAATTGTGATGCATGAGTGTAAATCTTCCAATTTATCATAGTAAATATTACTCGTGCAGAGAGAAATTTGACAAAATGTTTCTTGTTTGATGGTAAATATTGTACTTGAATATTCTATCTGGAATACTTCACCAAGATAGAATAGCCGCAACGCGACAATACACTTTTGAAGATAACATTGTTAATATTTATAAGAATCCGTCCCGTCGATTGTGCTCGAAACTCATTCTCAAGCAACCGTACGCTGCTTGCTCATCATAAATGTAAATCTGAAAGAGTTTCTGTCAAAGTTATTTCCAACTTTTTTCTTCTTTCTTAATACAGAAATATGTAAAGAATGTGAAATTGAGTTAAAATGAAACGGGAAAAATACAAAAAGACAGTTTTGAATATCGAAAACTGACAATGAAAAGAAATATTTTCGTTACAACCATTTTCAAAGAGCTGATAGTGACTGTATCATGTACCATTAATCCGTGAAACAGCCATAGAGATAAAGACCGCAAGCGAATGTGGCGACTTTGTTAAAGGTTTT
Organism: Isoperla grammatica; assembly: GCA_945910005.1. NCBI lineage: Eukaryota > Metazoa > Arthropoda > Insecta > Plecoptera > Perlodidae > Isoperla > Isoperla grammatica. The sequence goes on along the minus strand of OX246743.1, from coordinate 6,445,528 downwards.
TAAAAATAAGGCGCGTGTGGGAGCTTCTTTATCACTGCTAATGCTTGAACTAGTTCTCTATTTTGGCGCGTCAGATACCTTTCTCGATCCTAGTTCTTGTTCTTGTTCTAGTTCTCTACTTGGGCGCATCCGATACCTTTCTCGATCCTAGTTCTTGTTCTAGTTCTCTACTTGGGCGCATCCGATACCTTTCTCGATCCTAGTTCTTGTTCTAGTTCTCTATTATTTCTATTTGGCCGCCCTCTCTATATCTCTATTTAAAACAGCCTTGAATTAACGGTATGTTAGTGGAACCGGTGCTTCTACCTGTCTATGAGTTGTCAGTTATTGTATTGGTCTTCCGAACAGTGCGCGTTCATTACTTCAATTCAATTACGTGTGTTTCCATCTCATTTAGTGCAATGGAAATGATACCTCCCACTCCATTGCTTTTAACATATTATTTTACACTGGATGGTAAAACGTTGCTCAGCTCGAATAACACAGACGAATGCAAATGCAAATTGGAAACCATTATAAAAAACATGAAACACCATTTTCACAATTGTCGAACTAGATATCCCTCAATTTAAAATACCGCTCGCCCAATTAACAGGCTATTTCATTTAGGTGGGCTTTGAGAGGAGCAATCCATTTTAAATTGGTATGCAAATGGCAGAAAAACGTACAGTTCATTTGGAACGCTGATGGTTGAACCAACTATTTAGATTGAGCTCTGAATGAATGTGGGGTAACAGTTGGGTCTGTGTAGTTTTAAGCGGAGCCAGCTAATTGATATGCAAGGGAAACATGCTAGGACGCCCACTAGCACTCGCAGGTTGAGATATAAAGTAACTCTTACTCTAACTGAAGTAGCTTCTACGTAACTAGTCTCAAGCTCATACCATGGACCTACAAATATCTGGACGTGCAACATGGTTGGAAAACGCGTGTGCGATTCTCATTTGCGGTTTTAAAAATTGTCTGCCATTTTAGCCCTTATTGCTAAGCAATGACACATCAACCATCATATAACAATTGTAGCAATGAAGAAACTTAGGGCCGGTCTTACAATCTCCTAATAAGAAAGTTATTTGTAGCAATTAAGCTATTTGGAGGATTTCAAGGGTTTTGATTGGTGGTTGCCATGGAGACAAGCTATTCGACGAATTAGTAGTTATTGGGACATTGTAAGACTGGACCTTAGTCAAATAGTACTATCGTAATTGTCTACTTCTCTTATTACAGTTACTATGTACTTGAAACCAAGGTCCACTAGATCGCTTGTAGTGCGCGCTGCGCTTCGCAATTATTCCGCTAGGAGTAATTCCAGTAGACCTTGCTTGTAACACGTGCATTAGGTATCATTTACGACCTTGATTAGATACCTGCAGATTACTAACACGGTCGGGTTGACTAATGAGGCTTGTTCACTCGTCGAAGCGTAAGACAGCGTCTTAACGAATGTGTAAAAGAAAGGCAGGAATCGGTTGATTTCGTTGAAACATCGTGCATCGTGCAGGATCTAAGGTCGGTAAGACTTTCGGACGAGTAGACTAGTAGAGAGGTGGCCTTCCCACTAGACGTTAAAAATATAAGCGTTGTTTAAAAAAAAAATATTTTTTCTTGCAATCGAATATGTGCTCACTGGACGTGTCCGAATTTAGAAGACTGCATACTTGTGTACTTGTACTTGTTAACTTCACTCGCAAACTAGCGTGCTCGCATTGCAAACTTGAATTTCGGACAGTTCCGTCCATGCACGATCCAGCGGTCGGCCAACAACCCTTACGGAAAGTGGGATTATGTGGCTATGGGAGAATTTGGCCAAGTAACTATAGGCATAGGCTACACACTCTCTTCAATTGCAATTAAAAATCAGTTTTCAAATGTTATATCAAGGTTTATTGATGCATACAAGATCATCATCCACTAACCTTGATTTTTTTTATGTTTTTAATTGTTTAATTTTGTAATTGTATTTAATTGTTTTCAGCTCGATTCGACGTTGGCAAGTGGGTGAAATATTGACTCCCATATAAAACATTAATACATTAATTATGATGAATTAATTGACAATTTAGTAAATATGACAGTTGAGTCATGTATTGTCAATAGGAATACGTCTGTGTGAAAACTTTCAGCTTGATCGGACATTTAAAAGTAGGTGAACATTCGATTCTAAGATTCTTTCAGACAAACAAACAAAGCAAGCTAATATAAGCGTTGTAATAAATAAGAGACCTTATACGACCATCATTTTCCGGGCTAGAGTATAATACTTCCTGCATGAGGGGGGGGGGGGCAAAGGTCACACGTCTTTATCCTTCCTCATTCTCAGTGATAAAAGGCAAGACTAGTGGCATTACGACAGTGTATACCTGATAGGCACTATCTATAATCTTCGAATACGAGGCTTCATATTTCCAAGATCATTTGTCGATCATTTCCGTCATCCACACCAGCCATAGAGCCTCAAAACGTTTCGCCCGCTACAAGATTCCGATTTCTTACTTTTACTTTACAAAAACTCTACTTTTTATTTAAAATAGGACACTTGCGAAGCAGGTCCGATTAGAAATTTCCAGAATAGGATGACTCTTTAATTTCGAGCCATAAACTGTGCAGTAAAATTGTATCCAAATGAAAGTATCATCTGAAACCAAACCCGCAGGCCTGACAGAGCGCCGCGGCCGGATGTGGCCCGCGGACCTTCTGTTTAGAAGAATTATCCAGATATATACTAGTCCCAACGAAAGTATTCGCGTACCGATCTTAGGTCATTGTCTACTGCCCCTTTCAACCGACCGCGCCAATTGAAAGAAAAGCATACGATACCTGGCGTTCTTTCACACATTCGTAAATGTATGGTTCGGTTTAGTCGAGTGCATAGGCGGTTTGGCCACAATCACCATTACAGGTAACCAACGGAAGGTTTTATTTTATCCCAGTGGACCTGTTTAGATTAAATGGTAGGAATTAGCGAAGTAGAAAATTAAGATTCCACCTTGGACTCGGCTGTGTCGTAAGCATCAGAATACTTTCTTTGGGACAACTATAGACTGAAGTTAGTGCTAGCAGACATGTTGGAACACAATGGAAGCTTGGTGCAACCAAATACTGTAATATACAACCTATTGGTTGCAATTCAGGACAGTGGCCTAAATCTGCAGCGACACGTATGTAGTGCTGCTTTGAGGGTTAATTAAATTATATGACAAATAATATCACATCTAAGATTAATTTGGTTACAATTAAAGATGCAAATCATAACAAAGTCTACTACATATGTTTTCAATACACTGATGCGTAACTGCTAGCCTAACTAACACGTTAATAGCATTGAACAAAGCAGCTATCATCGCCGTATCATCACGTCTTGCCGCTAGGGGCACTAGTGTTGCGTGTCGCAGCCTTCTCGTATGCACACATGGACAGTGTCCAGTATTTGTTGCAACATACATAGAACAACTTTGCTAGAATACACGTACAAGTACGTGCAAGTTGAAACTTCGGGGCGTTGAATGTTTAAGTCGAACATCCCTCTATAATGTTCGACCATATATCTGTAATCTTTGATCTCTGTAATCTCTGTAATCTTTGATATAGGGTTTGGCGAACTATTCACGTTTAAAATTGTCAAGAGATAGCGTTACTGTCTCCGCGAGAAGTGAGTGTGGCAGCTACGATGAGGTCGGTGAGGCAACTTAACATAGCTACTAGATGCGAAACAACAGATTTTATTAATTATATTAGAATCTAAACAGTCAGTACTGTCAAGATCTATGTATATGAAAGCCTGTACCAATCTAGAAGACCCGTGAACCATTCATATACGATAAACATCCATTAATAACGATTTGTTCTACAAATATAACCTTGGATGTAGTCTTGGCGTGCGGTTGGGCCGTGAAAATTCGCTCCTTGCATTTCAGTGCAAGCTACGAATTTGTGTTCAGTGCACTTTCTATGTAGAAAGTTTATTTTGTTATTGTCTACAAAGGCTGCTACGCATGTTTGGAGAACTCTCGAACACATCCGATCATTAGTTTTTTGCCAATTGAGTCTGAGAAAACAAACAATTTTTTTTTATGCGAATTATGACAATGTTAGATACCCATTTAAACCGTTCTCGAACACCAAATCCAGCAATTTTCCTTAAATTGTTTTCAAATTTCACGAAGCACTTTGCCAACAACATCATTATGGCGAACACAATTATTAAGATTGAGCAATGCCAACATCATAATGGCGGTATACAGTGGCGTAACTAGGAATTATTTCGGGGGGGGGGGGGGGGTTAATTAGGGAAAAGTGAGATGAGGGGACCGAAAGGGGTCTGGGGTGAAGCCCCAGCCGCCGGAGGCCATTTCGCCAAAGGCGACATTTTTTTCACCTTTATAATTATTTCGTGCTTTTTAGACTCAAAGAATACTACTCGAACCACTACTCGTTTGTTTGTATTATATTGAAGTAACAGTGTTACAGTAGGTATTAATTATACTTCTAAATAAGAATTGCATAGAAATTGGGTGTTTAATGTTTTATGGTTGTTGAATATAATCTCAACTCAACATGAAGTGAAACATTGTGGTCACGAGTACACATTTAAATTTTAATTCACAGATCGTGATATTGTAATATTAGATTAATGCATTTTTATTTATAGGTACCCTCACTTTTACTGGTTCGAGCGAAAGGTATTGAAAAAATTATATATCTTATCTAAGTGAAGTGGTATGATAAATATAATAAAAATGTTATTTGTAGCGATTGTTATACACTGAAGTGGTTTAAGGATCTTACACTTTCGGGCCATGGTATTATGGGGATCACTCAGTTTAAATTAGCTTACCCGATGGCCTCATAAAAAAAAATGCTAAAGATAGACTTTTCCCGTTGTTTGTGTATGTCTATATTATTGAATTTGCACTAGTGGAATTTGTATTCTGTTGCAAATATAGGCCTAATAATAAAATTTGGATTAGATCCCTTATCGTAGCTTTTTAAGGGCTTTTCAAACATATCTTTAGTTCTAAAATCGTTTGAGAGACCGATCGGTAAGAACGAATTTACGAATGGGAATATTGTGCCAATGGTCTCCCGCTCCCTTGAAAATTGCGGTAAAAGGCGGAAATTCGTACCTGTCGCGCTGTGTCCCGCCTGCCAGTCCAGCCACCTCTCACCTCCTCCCATCCGGGCCACAGGTTGGGTTTTGTAAAGGATGACATTTTTTGTATATACACTTTCGGGCCATGGTATTGAGGGGGTGACTCAGTTTCAAATTAGCTTACCCGATGTCCCCATAGAAAAATGCAAAAGATAGACTTTTCCCCGCTGTTTGTGTATGTCTATATTGAATTTGCACTAGTGGAATTTGTATTCTGTTGCAAATAAAAGCCTGATAATAAAATTTCGATTAAATCCCTAATCCTAGCTTTTTGAGGCTTTTCAAACATATCTTTAGTTCTAAAATCGTTTCAGAGACCGATCGTTAAGAACGAATTTACGAATGAAAATAATATATAGTATTAAGCAAATGTAGTATTAAGTAAAATCATTCTCGATGTAGTTTCGGGGGGGGGGGGGGGGGTATAAACCCCCTAAACCCCCCCCCCCCCCTTTAGTTACGCCACTGCCGGTTTACACAAGTATTAAGATTGAGCAATGCCAACATCATAATGGCGGTTTACACAACTATTTAGATTGAGCAATGCCAACATCATAATGGCGGTTTACACAACTATTAAGATTGAGCAATGCCAACATCATAATGGCGGTTTACACAACTATTAAGATTGAGCAATGCCAACATCATAATGGCGGTTTACACAACTATTGAGATTGAGCAATGCCAACACCATAATGGCGGCTTACACAATTATTAAGATTGAGCAATGTAACATCATAATGGCGGTTTACACAACTATTAAGATTGAGCAATGCCAACACCATAATGGCGGTTCACACAACTATTAATATTGAGCAATGTAACATCATAATGGCGGTTTACACAACTATTAATATTGAGCAATGTAACACCATAATGGCGGTTTACACAACTATTAAGATTGAGCAATGCTAACATCATAATGGCGGTTTACACAACTATTAAGATTGAGCAATGGTAACATCATAATGGCGGTTTACACAACTATTAAGATTGAGCAATGCCAACACCATAATGGCGGTTTACACAACTATTAATATTGAGCAATGTAACACCATAATGGCGGTTTACACAACTATTAAGATTGAGCAATGCCAACATCATAATGGCGGTTTACACAACTATTAAGATTGAGCAATGCCAACATCATAATGGCGGTTTACACAACTATTAAGATTGAGCAATGCCAACATCATAATGGCGGTTTACACAACTATTAAGATTAAGCAATGCCAACACCATAATGGCGGTTTACACAACTATTAAGATTGAGCAATGTAACATCATAATGGCGGTTTACACAACTATTAAGATTAAGCAATGCCAACACCATAATGGCGGTTTACACAACTATTAAGATTGAGCAATGCCAACACCATAATGGCGGTTTACACAACTATTAAGATTGAGCAATGCCAACATCATAACGGCGGTTTACACAACTATTAATATTGAGCAATGTAACATCATAATGGCGGTTTACACAACTATTAAGATTGAGCAATGCCAACACCATAATGGCGGTTTACACAACTATTAAGATTGAGCAATGCCAACACCATAATGGCGGTTTACACAACTATTAAGATTGAGCAACGCCAACAACATAATGGTGGTTTACACAACTATTAAGATTGAGCAATACCAACATCATAATGGCGGTTTACACAACTATTAAGATTGAGCAATGCCAACATCATAATGGTGATTTACACAACTATTAAGATTGAGCAATGAAAACATCATAATGGTGGTTTACACAACTATTAAGATTGAGCAATGCTAACATCATAATGGTGGTTTACACAACTATTAAGATTGAGCAATACCAACATCATAATGGCGGTTTACACAACTATTAAGATTGAGCAATGCCAACATCATAATGGCGGTTTACACAAGTACTAAGATTGAGCAATGCCAACATCATAATGGTGATTTACACAACTATTAAGATTGAGCAATGCCAACATCATAATGGTGGTTTACACAACTATTAAGATTGAGAAATGCCAACATCATAATGGCGGTTTACACACTACTAAGATTGAGCAATGCCAACATCATAATGGTGGTTTACACAACTATTAAGATTGAGCAATGCCAACATCATAATGGTGATTTACACAACTATTAAGATTGAGCAATACCAACATCATAATGGCGGTTTACACAACTATTAAGATTGAGCAATGCCAACATCATAATGGTGATTTACACAACTATTAAGATTGAGCAATGAAAACATCATAATGGTGGTTTACACAACTATTAAGATTGAGCAATGCTAACATCATAATGGTGGTTTACACAACTATTAAGATTGAGCAATACCAACATCATAATGGCGGTTTACACAACTATTAAGATTGAGCAATGCCAACATCATAATGGTGGTTTACACAACTATTAAGATTGAGAAATGCCAACATCATAATGGCGGTTTACACACTACTAAGATTGAGCAATGCCAACATCATAATGGTGGTTTACACAACTATTAAGATTGAGCAATGCCAACATCATAATGGTGATTTACACAACTATTAAGATTGAGCAATGCCAACATCATAATGGTGGTTTACACAACTATTAATATTGAGCAATGCCAACATCATAATGGCGGTTTACACAAGTTACTACTAAGATTGAGCAATGCCAACATCATAATGGCGGTTATACAGATTTATAATATTTAAGATCTAATGTCCTCCCAACCATTGAAAGTCATCCATTCATTATTTTGCTAACCAATGGTAGATTGTCTAGTAAATTAAATATAACCAATAATTTATTATTTGCTTTTTATCAAATTGGGAAAGTTTTTTGGTTTCCCTGGCTTCTTGTCATGTAATTTTGTTTTCATTTCAAACTATCTATGTGTGTGAGAGCTTATTCCGAGTAAACGTATCATCCACGTTAAGTTATCTAAGTAGTTCAACACTGCAACATTATTATTATTCATTAATATCTTCATAATGTAACACAATATTAAACAAGTGAATATTACTAACATTACGTTGAATAACAAAAATTCAAATATTTCAATCGTTGTCATTTTACAAACCAATTTATTAACAATTCTAATCTTTCGCTCCCAAAGTAACAACCATAATGATTACAAACGTATTCATTCACGTTTATTTCCTATGAATGATTATTATTCACGTCTTCAATATTATGTAGCACTTTCAAGACATTACTACAACGCGTTAATTTCGCAAAGTTTTAACAAGGAGAATAGTTGCGTAAACGAGCACAGCACCAAGCAAGAGAATAAAGTGTGACAAGTTACCTTAGTCCGCGTCGGGCGAGCGCGTAGTTCATGTGTTAGAGCCAAGTGGGCCACCTGTGGCTGTCTAGTCCTCCATTGCCCCCGCCGAGCTGCGATAAGATCTCTCAGACACTTTGCGGCCGCGATATCACACAACTACTTGTCACGCCTTCAACAGTTCGATACCGTTCACGGTGAACCAACCTACGAGAGAGAAACTATTCAAAGCAGTTTGTTTTGTAAGAAAGATGTCAATTCCTCGATGGTGGAGGAACTGAAGGTCCGACGATGACTAACCGAACGCTGTGAGTTGGTGAGTGAGTGACCGGTCGTGCTCGGTCGGTGGTGTTACCGTCAAGGGTTGACGAGATGCACTGAGCTACGGCGGCGGCGTTCAAGGGGAAGGTAGGTGAGCCCGTACGGCGCTGGCGTACCCCCACCCCCCCCCCCACCCCCTCCTACCCCTCCTGGGGGTGGATACAGTCCCGGTCAATTGTCTATTGGGCCTAACGTCTCGTCGGGCACAGCGGTAGAGTGGACAGTGGCTTCAGCGCTCGCACTAGATAACGAGATCAGGGATGAGAACGAGAAGTAGATTTTAAGCGGGAATGCCTTCGTCCTATCAGTAGATTCTCATAATAACAATAATAATAATAATAATAATAATAATAATAATAATAATAATAATAATAATAATAATAATAATAATAATAATAATAATAATAATAATAATAATAATAATAATAATAATAATAATAATAATAATAATAATAATAATATCAATAATAATTATTACTATTTTTTTTTTTTTATTTGAAATTTAGAACATACAGAACTACACACAAAAAAGATGATTCACTCGTAGAAACCCACAAAGCCTGACAAGGCTTAACTGTGGGGTATCTTTATACATAAATGAAAAAATAGAGAACGGAACATATTATACATTAGTTAAGTATGATATCATAGTTATATCATAATCAAATGCAAACGAGATACATTAACGATATAAATCATGATTAATACGTTATGAGGAAACTAAGGAAAAAACAAACAAACAATGTTTTATACACGCAAAAATTATAAACATATCAGTAATCAAAAGAGAGAAGATGTGTGTTTAGTAAACGCTTAACTTTAGAAATAGATGACAAGGTTTTGAGTTTAGGTGGCAACTTATTAAACAAAAAAGTACCGAGTAACATAATGATCTTTGGCATATTTGTTGTTGAAATCGGGGAGTTTAAACATACCGGAACCTTGATACCTCGTAACCCTACCGTAGTCAATGAGTCGTTAAATCTGCTTTAAAATAATAATGTAATAATAATCTATATATGTACAAAGAAGATAAAGGCAGCACGTTACAAAAGGCAAACATTTGTTTTCTTGTGAGCAAGTTATCCACTTCAACATTACACATTACAGCTTTTAGCATGCGAACTTGCAGATTCTCCACCCTTTGCGTGTGACACCGCGATGCATACCCCCAAGCTACAATGCCATACAAAATCAAAGATTCTGCTAAAGATGTATAGACTGCTTTAAATAAGGTAAAAGGTAAAATATGCTTTAATGTATACAAACGGTAAGAGCACGAGCGTAATTTATTACATAAACAATCAAAATGACATTTCCACGAAAAATTGTCTGGATCAACCGTTACACCCAAATACACGTAAGTAGGCTATCCACACATTCTATTTGTGTACTGCAGTTACAATGAGTCATTTATTCTATGTTATGAATACAGCTAAAATCATGATACGTAATGCTGACTGGAAAGTCTCTTGAATGTGCATACTTTTAGTTTTAGAAGAGTTAATTACAAGTTCCTTGTCGTGATTCCACCGCAATAGGCTATTAAAATCAAACTGAGGAATTTGGAGAGCAATACGAAGATTAAAAATGCACAGCAAGAATAATTGTACCGTCGGCATAGGTAAATATATAAAAGACTTGGACATAAAATTTATATAGATCAAAAACAGCGTAGGACCCAAAATGGACCCTTGCGGGACACCGGTATCGCAACATCTTTCTTCGCTTAACTGACCCTTTACTTGCACGTTCATATATCGATCAGCCAAATAGTTACGGAACCAATCTAACGCTCTTCCTCGTATGCCAATACTCTCTAATGCTTGTAAAAGTTTTTTTGGTTTAGAGTGTCAAATGCTTTGCTGAAATCCACAAATAAGGCCAGAACATGCATATTGTCCTTAAGTTTAGAATTTACATAATTGGTAAACTCAAGCAGCAAGTTTGACGTACTCTAACCTTTTTGAAACCCAAACTGATTCTCATTTAAAATACCACATTTATTTAGCTACATGCCTCTCTAACAATTTCTCAACACAAGGTAAAATTGCTATAGGTCTGTAATTACAATATGACTTGTGATCCCCTTTCTTATATATTGGTTTTATCGTATCTCTTTTGAGGGGCTTAGGAAATAGGAATAATACCTTTCTCAATCGATTTGTTAGCCAGTTTAACTAACACAGGGGCTATGGATACTTAAGCAAATTGGAGGTCCTGGACACGTATACCATCCAAACCGGGCTGTTTATTTACGTTAAGAGAACCAATCATATCCTTCATACCATTAAGTGTAACTGGTTTCAAAAGGAAGGAATAACTCACCGAAATATTTACCTCACTCACACGCGAGAACGTTACCACGTCACATTCACTATTGTGACTTCCTTATGTATACTCTGATTCTGATGTCATTATATTTTACGTTTTATTTTTAATTGTATTCTTCATATTATGCAACTATGTTCGATAATATTTAATTACTGTTAAATTTCAGACAGAAATAGTTACCGATTAAATATAAACGTATACAGCGGGGAAACTTTACATAATATTTAATAAAATGAAAGATGCTAATCAATATTCTATTCTGGTATTTGCTGAGATCCAGGCATGAGTGGCTCGATAGCACGTGAGTACTGCACGTGACTCATGTTGCATGTGTTAGTGCACTTAGAGCGGTGCCGAGGCAGCGCTTGCTCGACTATATTGAGCCACAGTGACTACCGACTACGCTGCTCTGTCGCAAGCAGTTTGTTTTACAACTGAAATCAGTGACATAAGGCGGCTGATTTCGATCTGCATTCTGGCTGTGACCGGACACGTGTTTACAACGGAGAAATACTACTCTCGGGTACCTTACAGCGTCGTTACGGGTGCAGGGGTATTGACTCACCTCAAACCGTGACACATTTCAAGACCAGCCCACTACACTGCGATTCTGTAACAATATCAAGACTCTTGTTATGTTATTGTTGTATCCCCTAACCACAAGATAACGATAGATATCTAGATAACAAGAGTCTTGTTATTCATTCCTGTCAAAATAATATACAGCATGGTCTGATACTAGAATTGTGATAATCTGTGCATGTATTTTTTTACTGACATATAAACATTAATAAACTGTGGAAAGTAATGCACTTATTTCTTCGTCTATGCTCTGTGTCAACAAAAATAATGTAAACTCTCGCGAGTAGTAGGAATGCCCCCCCCCCCCCATCCCCAAACTACAACACTTTGGTTGGCATGGGGGGGGGGGGTAAGGTAGACCTATTCCAAGTGTTTACAATGCGGGCGACGCACAGAGCTGGTTCAAGCGACCCCGACTGTCTCCCATGTAAATGTGGACTGTGTTCGACGTGCACCACAGGAGGCAGCACAGGTCATACTGTCAGCAAGTGACGTCATGAATGACTCACCATACAGGGAACTACGAACCGTTGTGGCTGCAATGATACGACAAGAGACCCCCGAAGTAGCCAATGGCAGCGCCGCAGATTCTCTCCTATCGCAGATTCTCTCCTATAACAACTGTACATCATAATATAACCGATAGCGGTGGCTCAGCGGTAAGACGCGAGACTCTGATTCGGGAGGTCGCAGGTTCGATTCCGGTCACCGGCAGTCCTGACTGAAGGTTTTTTCCGAGGTTTTCCTCGGTCGCAAAGGCGAATGTCGGGTTGAGTCCTACTAACAGCCCTCGGACATTCCTTCCCAGCTATTCAAACACCCTAATAGTGTAGTTAGTCACCTGAAGAGGGGCACATCAGGCAAAGCTGGTGTGCACTCTATAACGGGAATTCCTACGAAAAATTATTTATTATTATTATTCATATAAAATGTAAGGACTAACGTTAATAAATAAATAAATATCTGAAGTTCATAATACCAGGCCAGATATATCAGTAGTAGATGTAGGTCCGATAACTCAGTTCGGCTACTATAAAGTTCATGAAAAATAAGTAAGTAAATAAATTAATGTTCTACCCACTCAGGTCCAAGAACAGGAATGCAGTAGGTATATTTATACAACTTATGTGCTTTGTTGCTACGACTGCTCCAGAGTTACAGTTTACATGTACACCATTATCATATCCATAGATTCAAGTCAAGTTACAAAGTTAAAAAAAAAAAAAAAACAGTCCACCCCGGGATTCAAAATCTGGACCTTCCGCATTGGAGGCAGAAATAAACCCACTTTAGAGCAACGAGCGTTGGTTGGGTGCTATGCTTCTTGGTGGCACAAGTGGCACCAGTGGCACCAGTGGTAGCAGTGGCCACGGTTGCAGCAGTGGTAGCAGTGGCAGCAGTGGTACCATTGTGTTTGTTACACTAACAAACTTAATGGTGGTACCAGTGGCAGCAGTGGCAACGGTTGCAGCAGTGGCACAAATGGCAACAGTGGCAACAGTGGCACCAGTCGTACCAATGACAGCGGTGGTACCAGTGGCAACAGTGGCACCAGTGGTACCAGCGGCACCAATGGCAGCAGTGGCACCAGTGGCACCAGTGCCAGTATTCAAGACCTCGCAGCATTGATGCTCCGGACGCGACCGACAAACTCCCGATAATTCTCTTCAGAAGCGAAGGTACAGGAAATATGTCACACGTCCTTCAACTGGGCAATAAACATTGTAATGGAAGTATAAAAGGAATGTTTCTTATCGATGCGATATCTTCTAGCTTTTATTTTATTTGAGTAAAATGTTAGAAGGGAAAATTACTTTTGAAATGTCAAACTTCCTAGACTGTCAAAGAAGTAAGGACACTAGACTGTGTCTCTGCGGTATTTACTTGAATACGATGTATCGAGCTAGTACACTCCAACTTGACTAACATGCTGTTGCGATAATGGTTGAGTCAACGTCAACCAAAGTTCACAGAAACTCCGATAAGAGATTTGTAAAATACTAGAGAAACGCTCTGTGTGACGCGTTGATAAGCGGGCATGCGATTATTTGATCAATATCTTAATTATGTTTTTCCTTCAAACATCCCCCTACGTCATATGATCTTAGTTGTCGAGTACTTCGTGAAACCGTAATAAATAAATATATAAAAACAAAAATTAACAATAATACAAGAATGCGCATTGCAAACATGTTTTCTTTTTGATACACACAAAAGTTTTAAAAACAAATTACATCACAATACATGACAGTTTATACTGCTCAATATGACGTAACAGTTGGTTTGCTGAACGCAGCCCAAATTTAAATGAGTACGAGATATGTGGGTGAATGTGTCGATAATACCACCAAATTAGGCGGACTCCGCGGCTGTCGACCGAGCGCGGTTGCCATATTGTTTTCACGGGTTGCAATAATATTATTATTATTATTATTTATTTATCCAATACAGATGTATACCGAAGTATACGTTCCAGAGATACATGGATAGGCCTTTAATAAAATACAATAAATACAACATTATTACAACAACATCAAAGTACACTTAAACATTTAAGAATATAAAATAAAAATTGAGCAGACAATCAATTATAAAATAGTATTTACAAACTAATTGCATATACACCATGCAGCATCAAATTATGTACAATATTAAACATATTTTTGGCATTTCCATGAAACAATATTGTACTTAACAATTCAAGGCAACAGTAGACACATTGCTTAAGCAAGTGCAGTAGTTGTCACGGGCGTAGGCTTTAAAAATATGCATACGTTATTTTCTTGAGATTTGTCAACACTGCACTGTAACCAGCAACTTCCGAGCTTGCCGCTGTTATGTTCACTTCAACTTGGAATTTAACCTATAGGCCTACATACTTGAGATTAATAAAAGTGTTTAATACTATCACTGTGAAGAGGAAACTTAACAGTTTCTTAGACTGTGCTTGTGCTTCTTGTACGTTCTCTGGTACAGGCGGTAGCGCTTGTGAAACGTCTAGTACGGCTTATTTAGATAGGAACGGGAGACGCGAGTGAACCAGTCAACGCCCAATTAGTAAAACCAAGTAAAACTCGCGTTACGAAATAAAACGAAACTGTAGTTATACCCATAAAAAGTATATTGTCGATAAGACGTCGTGTCAGCATGCTAATTAAGCAAATGTGTGTCGATAACACGATTTGGAGCTTTACCCACGAAATCCACGAAATATCTGTGTATTCGCAGAACAGGACCAAAATATCGAAAATATGTTGAATATTGGAGAAACAACAAATATTTTTGTAAGAGAAAACGCACAAAAATAAAGATAATATTAGGAAGTACTGTTTATACACACGAATGACTCGTCTTTATTTCAGTGATATGCCTACATTGATTACATGTATTACGTTTTTGTTTGCTTGTTATGCGTCTTATAAAAATAACACCGCCAAATCGCGAAATTTACATTTTGAAAAACAAAATTTGAGAAAAAATAAAACCATTTCTGTAGGCTCTACCAATTAGGTTCCCTACTATTTATTATTATGTCGACTTCCACTATCAAATGCATTCCTTATAGCTTGTATAAGAAGCGACCGCAGGAGAAGCTTCTGAACATCGAAATTGTAATCTATACAGCGTAACTTAAATTTTATGTCGAATGGCAAAGGGTCCAGGAGATTAACTCAATCGTGGCTTTTAAAATGTTGCGCCGAGACCTGATAACCGTTCTGTTATTTATTACCTCGCATCTGACGTCAGAGGAGGCGAAATATCTTCAAGCGTTGTCAGACCGCCCACGACCCACGTCACGGATGTGAAATGCAACTAAACAGTGAAGAAAACATCCAAATATACCTACTTGGCATTATATACAATATGGTATACAAACAATATAGGAACACTGACAATACAAACCCATATGACTTTGTAAGAACTAAATGTGTGATAAGATAAAATTATAATATTATGATCATTTGGACTGTTATTTCAGATAAACTTACTTCTAAAGTTAAAAAAATTAAAAAAAAAAATTAAAGTTCAAAATTAAAGTAATGAAATAAAAATAATAACAAACATATGCTAGTCTTGATCTGTTCCTACTAAGCACAATTATTGATAAAATATATCATCTTGCTTATGCATATGAATATGACTAACCGTATAGACATATTGTGAAAAAGAAAGCAATGGTAATAAAAGTTTGCTTCGATTAAGGATAGAAACCAGATCCTCCAGCTCTCGGTATGAGGGTGTATTCACATATTGCGCATGGTGGCCACACTGGAGGCCACAATGGCATGTGCTTGGTAGTTCATTATTACTATGTTTCAGTTGGCATTCAACTCTTCTCCAACTTTGATATGGCGCACATAATCATTTCCGTAAACTTTGTCGGGGGATATAAATACGTGTCCAAATCAGTCAACAATATTATTCGTTTTTTATTGACAGCTAAATGAAACTTGAAATAGTACTAAAGGCGGCCTCCAATATGGCCGATGTGACGTCACGTGAATACTCCCTATTGACAGCTAAATGTAACTTGAAATAGTACTATAGGCGGCCTCCAATATGGCCGATGTGACGTCACGTGAATACTCCCTATTGACAGCTAAATGAAACTTGAAATAGTACTATAGGCGGCCTCCAATATGGCCGATGTGACGTCACGTGAATACTCCCTATTGACAGCTAAATGTAACTTGAAATAGTACTATAGGCGGCCTCCAATATGGCCGATGTGCCGTCACGTGAATACTCCCTATTGACAGCTAAATGAAACTTGAAATAGTACTATAGGCGGCCTCCAATATGGCCGATGTGAGGTCACGTGAATACTCCCTATTGACAGCTAAATGAAACTTGAAATAGTACTATAGGCGGCCTCCAATATGGCCGATGTGAGGTCACGTGAATACTCCCTATTGACAGCTAAATGATACTTGAAATAGTACTATAGGTGGCCTCCAATATGGCCGATGTGACCTCACGTGAATACTCCCTATTGACAGCTAAATGATACTTGAAATAGTACTATAGGCGGCCTCCAATATGGCCGATGTGCCGTCACGTGAATACTCCCTATTGACAGCTAAATGTAACTTGAAATAGTACTATAGGCGGCCTCCAATATGGCCGATGTGAGGTCACGTGAATACTCCCTATTGACAGCTAAATGATACTTGAAATAGTACTATAGGCGGCCTCCAATATGGCCGATGTGAGGTCACGTGAATACTCCCTATTGACAGCTAAATGAAACTTGAAATAGTACTATAGGTGGCCTCCAATATGGCCGATGTGACCTCACGTGAATACTCCCTATTGACAGCTAAATGATACTTGAAATAGTACTATAGGCGGCCTCCAATATGGCCGATGTGAGGTCACGTGAATACTCCCTATTGACAGCTATATGAAACTTGAAATAGTACTATAGGCGGCCTCCAATATGGCCGATGTGACGTCACGTGAATACTCCCTATTGACAGCTAAATGATACTTGAAATAGTATTATAGGTGGCCTCCAATATGGCCGATGTGACGACACGTGAATACTCCCTATTGACAGCTAAATGATACTTGAAATAGTACTATAGGCGGCCTCCAATATGGCCGATGTGGCGTCACGTGAATACTCCCTATTGACAGCTAAATGATACTTGAAATAGTACTATAGGCGGCCTCCAATATGGCCGATGTGAGGTCACGTGAATACTCCCTATTGACAGCTAAATGATACTTGAAATAGTACTATAGGCGGCCTCCAATATGGCCGATGTGACGTCACGTGAATACTCCCTATTGACAGCTAAATGATACTTGAAATAGTACTATAGGCGGCCTCCAATATGGCCGATGTGACGTCACGTGAATACTCCCTATTGACAGCTAAATGAAACTTGAAATAGTACTATAGGCGGCCTCCAATATGGCCGATGTGACGTCACGTGAATACTCCCTATTGACAGCTAAATGTAACTTGAAATAGTACTATAGGCGGCCTCCAATATGGCCGATGTGACGTCACGTGAATACTCCCTATTGACAGCTAAATGATACTTGAAATAGTACTATAGGCGGCCTCCAATATGGCCGATGTGACGTCACGTGAATACTCCCTA
Organism: Isoperla grammatica; assembly: GCA_945910005.1. Classification (NCBI taxonomy): domain Eukaryota; kingdom Metazoa; phylum Arthropoda; class Insecta; order Plecoptera; family Perlodidae; genus Isoperla; species Isoperla grammatica. Next base: position 6,427,758 of record OX246743.1, on the reverse strand, counting down.
TTGACAGCTAAATGATACTTGAAATAGTACTATAGGCGGCCTCCAATATGGCCGATGTGACGTCACGTGAATACTCCCTATTGACAGCTAAATGTAACTTGAAATAGTACTATAGGCGGCCTCCAATATGGCCGATGTGACGTCACGTGAATACTCCCTATTGACAGCTAAATGATACTTGAAATAGTACTATAGGCGGCCTCCAATATGGCCGATGTGACGTCACGTGAATACTCCCTATTGACAGCTAAATGATACTTGAAATAGTACTATAGGCGGCCTCCAATATGGCCGATGTGACGTCACGTGAATACTCCCTATTGACAGCTAAATGAAACTTGAAATAGTACTATAGGCGGCCTCCAATATGGCCGATGTGACGTCACGTGAATACTCCCTATTGACAGCTAAATGTAACTTGAAATAGTACTATAGGCGGCCTCCAATATGGCCGATGTGACGTCACGTGAATACTCCCTATTGACAGCTAAATGATACTTGAAATAGTACTATAGGCGGCCTCCAATATGGCCGATGTGACGTCACGTGAATACTCCCTATTGACAGCTAAATGATACTTGAAATAGTACTATAGGCGGCCTCCAATATGGCCGATGTGACGTCACGTGAATACTCCCTATTGACAGCTAAATGATACTTGAAATAGTACTATAGGTGGCCTCCAATATGGCCGATGTGACGTCACGTGAATACTCCCTATTGACAGCTAAATGTAACTTGAAATAGTACTATAGGCGGCCTCCAATATGGCCGATGTGAGGTCACGTGAATACTCCCTATTGACAGCTAAATGAAACTTGAAATAGTACTATAGGCGGCCTCCAATATGGCCGATGTGACGTCACGTGAATACTCCCTATTGACAGCTAAATGATACTTGAAATAGTACTATAGGCGGCCTCCAATATGGCCGATGTGACGTCACGTGAATACTCCCTATTGACAGCTAAATGATACTTGAAATAGTACTATAGGTGGCCTCCAATATGGCCGATGTGACGTCACGTGAATACTCCCTATTGACAGCTAAATGTAACTTGAAATAGTACTATAGGCGGCCTCCAATATGGCCGATGTGAGGTCACGTGAATACTCCCTATTGACAGCTAAATGATACTTGAAATAGTACTATAGGCGGCCTCCAATATGGCCGATGTGACGTCACGTGAATACTCCCTATTGACAGCTAAATGATACTTGAAATAGTACTATAGGCGGCCTCCAATATGGCCGATGTGACGTCACGTGAATACTCCCTATTGACAGCTAAATGATACTTGAAATAGTACTATAGGCGGCCTCCAATATGGCCGATGTGACGTCACGTGAATACTCCCTATTGACAGCTAAATGATACTTGAAATAGTACTATAGGCGGCCTCCAATATGGCCGATGTGACGTCACGTGAATACTCCCTATTGACAGCTAAATGACCTTGAAATAGTACTATAGGCGGCCTCCAATATGGCCGATGTCACGTGAATACTCCCTATTGACAGCTAAATGACCTTGAAATAGTACTATAGGCGGCCTCCAATATGGCCGATGTGACGTCACGTGAATACTCCCTATTGACAGCTAAATGACCTTGAAATAGTACTATAGGCGGCCTCCAATATGGCCGATGTGACGTCACGTGAATACTCCCTATTGACAGCTAAATGATACTTGAAATAGTACTATAGGCGGCCTCCAATATGGCCGATGTGGCGTCACGTGAATACTCCCTATTGACAGCTAAATGTAACTTGAAATAGTACTATAGGCGGCCTTCAATATGGCCGATGTGGCGTCACGTGAATACTCCCTATTGACAGCTAAATGATACTTGAAATAGTACTATAGGCGGCCTCCAATATGGCCGATGTGACGTCACGTGAATACTCCCTATTGACAGCTAAATGACCTTGAAATAGTACTATAGGCGGCCTCCAATATGGCCGATGTGAGGTCACGTGAATACTCCCTATTGACAGCTAAATGATACTTGAAATAGTACTATAGGCGGCCTCCAATATGGCCGATGTGAGGTCACGTGAATACTCCCTATTGACAGCTAAATGATACTTGAAATAGTACTATAGGCGGCCTCCAATATGGCCGATGTGACGTCACGTGAATACTCCCTATTGACAGCTAAATGATACTTGAAATAGTACTATAGGCGGCCTCCAATATGGCCGATGTGACGTCACGTGAATACTCCCTATTGACAGCTAAATGATACTTGAAATAGTACTATAGGCGGCCTCCAATATGGCCGATGTGGCGTCACGTGAATACTCCCTATTGACAGCTAAATGAAACTTGAAATAGTACTATAGGCGGCCTCCAATATGGCCGATGTGACGTCACGTGAATACTCCCTATTGACAGCTAAATGATACTTGAAATAGTACTATAGGCGGCCTCCAATATGGCCGATGTCACGTGAATACTCCCTATTGACAGCTAAATGTAACTTGAAATAGTACTATAGGTGGCCTCCAATATGGCCGATGTCACGTGAATACTCCCTATTGACAGCTAAATGTAACTTGAAATAGTACTATAGGTGGCCTCCAATATGGCCGATGTCACGTGAATACGCCCTATTGACAGCTAAATGTAACTTGAAATAGTACTATAGGCGGCCTCCAATATGGCCGATGTGACGTCACGTGAATACTCCCTATTGACAGCTAAATGAAACTTGAAATAGTACTATAGGCGGCCTCCAATATGGCCGATGTGACGACACGTGAATACTCCCTATTGACAGCTAAATGAAACTTGAAATAGTACTATAGGCGGCCTCCAATATGGCCGATGTGACGACACGTGAATACTCCCTATTGACAGCTAAATGTAACTTGAAATAGTACTATAGGCGGCCTCCAATATGGCCGATGTGACGTCACGTGAATTGACGTCACCCAAGGTCTACTTGACCGGACGAGCCTCCGCTAGACGAAGATCAAGTTGACCTTGCGCGTCAAGGTCCTCTCAATCCTGCTAGCGGAATTTCGTTAATGGTGGATTCCCGACCTCGACGTCGAAGAACGAACCAATCATATTCGGCTCTGCTGAACGCAGCTTCATTCTGATTGGTTCGATGGCGTGAGTTCGACGTTCAGCTCTTCAACGTACATGCCGGAGTCCGAATCCACAGCCCCTTTAACGAGTTACTAAGGACTGTTTCAGTTAAGCTCAATGCACCACCATTAAGATTATAGGCCTACCTTGCGTCACCACAAGGTCTATTGATCATCGCCTAGCTCAGGCTCGTCGAACGTGGTCGAACCATGTTGAACTGCCAAGTTAGGTCGTTGGAAGGGAACCAAAACCACCATTTTGTCGCCCACTACAGAAACAGATTTAATAGTAAATGCACGCTGGGGATCATGTATTATAAACTAATACTTAAATAACGTAAATCAGACATTTTGATCGAATGCAGCATGTCCTTTTAGGCAAAGATATTTTGACAGATCACATCACATGCTATCTTTAACGTTTTTCCCATTTGAATAACATGTGATTTTTAACACTGTTGAACGGACTGCGACGACCTAATTTGCGAGTTCGACGAGCCTCCGCTAGGCGGAGATCAAGTGGACCTTGACTAAGGAAGGACTTTTTGAGCATGGTTTGAGCATGGATTTATAATAGTACATACAACTCCATGGTTTGAGTAAAGCTGAATGCATCGCCATCAAGATCACACCTTGCGTCACCACAGTCTGTACACCCCCCCCCCCTGCCCCCCGGCTTCAATGCGTCACCACCCTCTTCACCCCTCACGATATTTACTGCTCACGTTTACCCAGCAAGTAGAGCCCAGGCAACGACACGACAGCAATCTCTGGACAATTTTCTCCTCTCACAAGACCGAATCAAATTAGAGCTTCGGTATAAAGTGGATTACTGCAATGTAGGTGTGTGAATCTAAGAGCGCTGTATAGTTGCGTTACGTTCACTCACCCTTTTCCCTCGCTGCTGTCGTTGGAGAAATTTCAATAACGTTTACGACAACCGGGAGTAATTTATGGGTGCGCCCGACGTTTCTACCCCGCGGCAGCTCACGTGATTCACGTTTAATTAAACTAATGACGCTACAAAACTCCGGGGTTTAATAAGCTTTGGTTTCTAACAAGGATTAAGGCGGAGCGGTACTCTCAATATTAAAACAGTCAAATTCACCTTTTTTTTTTTAGACAATATCTTGAGGATGCTGTACAAAGCTGAAAAGTGTTGTCTACACAATGTAGTTTCCTGATTACTAAAACATGCATTGATAAAGTATAAAATATTTTATTCACTTTTTTTGTTATTGGGGACAGCTAATTAAAGAATATTTAATTTAACTAATTTCTCCAATTATTACAACCGAAATGTGTTAGCTCAGTTTTTAATTTTTACGAATCCACATACTCTTATAACCTTTTCAATATTATATCTGGCGTTCAAAAGGATACACAACCTTCGTTTTGCGCAGGTTTAAAATCAGGAGTATCCCAGTACGCATTAATAAAGACCGGTTTAACATAACTGAATGACGCGCTTGGCTCGAACTAGGACGAACCTAAAAGCATCGTAGCCCAATTATGTCTTATTTAAATATGAATGCCATCATTATAATTGTTTCAACAGAAACTACTCAAAATGGAAATGTCTAAAAAGGACACAAATAATTTAATGTGATTAGAAATAATACCATTTAAAAAGGACTCGGAACAACTTTCTAACAAACGTATATGAAAAGTTTTCCGCTACCGTTTTAAAGAGTTCAAAAAGAAAGTTCGTAAATGTAAGATAAGTGAATCCAATAGTCTCGTCCCGCGAGTGGGCTCTTAGCCCCCCCCCCCCCCCCCCCCCCTACAGCCCATCCCTTCAACTCTCTGGCAAACGTGCCTCCCTAGCTACCTGACTACGAAGAGAAATGTTACACAAATATATTATCGATTTACCCCTCCTCTACCTCCCCCTCACCCCCCACCACATCGCCCACAAAGATATTGATAAACTTCGCTAACCGAATGAAACATTGGTTATAGATTTGGTAGTGGCCCATTTAGGATAACGTGCTTCGGGAGCAGATACACCAATAAAGAACAAATGAGATATAATGTTCGTCGCTTTGCTCGCTCTCAAGCGCAGAGCTGGGGTTGTGTCTGTTTCTCGTGAGCTGCGCCCTGTGATAGTATCGGGTCGCGTTGACTCACTTAGGTTGGAATTCATAGTCGGCCCCTACACCTTGGGGCACCCATTGTTGCTATGGATTTGTTTTGTTTATGGGAAATAACATGGAAACAACTGTTACCTTAGTAACAATGGGCGCCCCTAGGTGTAGGGGCCGACTATGAATTCCAACCTTATAATTAGTGTGATTGTTGGGTTTTGTAATAACTGTGTTGTGTGGTGGGTATTTGTCTACCCCTGGACGGCAAGATGTTGAGTGGGGGTACTACCCTTGGCATTCTGCTACGGGCGCGTCAGTCTTCGCCTGTCGAACTCACGGTTAAGTTGGTGGCGAGCTACTGTTCCCCCAACTACCACTTACATTGAATCATTTACATTTACATTTACATTTATAGTTATCTATCATTCATCAATAGTGTTATCTCTAGTACATGGAATCTTAGATCTAGTGATGTGACACTTGCGCCTTAGTTTTACAGTCCGTTTATATCATTGTATATTTCATCATTGCATTATTTATCTTTTCATTGTTTACATTCTTATACTAAAGTGGTCCTCCGGATTTTATTTCATTTTTGTGTTACTGTGATTCAACAGTGATTGTGTTAACCATCCCTTACCGCCGCTTCTTATACCTTGTTCACACTATGGCCACTAGCAGCAGTTTGGCTGACAGAAGTTAAGTGAAATCGTGAAAATAGTTAGAAGGCAGTGTTAAGTTGACCTCTGTTAGCTGTTGGCTACGTTCTAAATGATAACACACCACAGAAATATGTCGCACCACCCGATGCTCTGGCAGGACTACGAAATACGATTGAGAACAAATATTGTTTTGTTATGTTCCATAGTAGTTGGAAACTCCATATTTTATGTTTCTATATAAGTGGTGCTTTATGGAGTTGCCTAGGCTCGGGACTCTCGTTGATTTCATGATATATATATATGTATGTTTATGTATGTATGGGCGCCCGTTGTTGCTATATGGATTTGTTTACTTTATAGAAAATAACATGCATACATTTTTACCTGGCAACGGGCGTTCCTAGGAGCAGGGAACGACTATGGTCCTTATTCACAGTCGTTCCCTCCCCCTAGGGGCGCCCGCTGTTGCTAGTCATTTGTTTTATTCATGGGAAATAACGGGCGCCCCTATGGGTAGGAGACGATTATTGGGAACATGCAACTGACGTAACAGCCGAACCACAACAATGGAATAAATGAATTGAACTGGTGGACAAACAACAAGATGTCATAGTAATAGCTTTGCAAATAATGAGGAGAAACAATTAGTTGTAACGATAGTAACTGCTCACCAGTTAAAATTTATGTTCAGTAATGGACAGCAACTATCTGAAAGTTTGTAAACGTTCTGAACGTTTGTTTTTTCTAACTTCAGAAGTTTATATATTTTTTGACAGCTTGTTAGTCCATCGGTTCAATTCATTTGTTTCATTGTTGTGTTTTGGTGTTGTGCGTACCCTATGGTCCTTATTCACAGTCGTTCCCTCCCCCTAGGGCGCCCGCTATTGCTACACCTTTGTTTTATTTATGAGAAATAACGGGCGCCCCTATAGGTAGGGGAGGACTTTGAATTCCAGCCAATGAATGCCATTCAATGCATGTCTCGACGAGGTACTTAAAACTCTCGTCGACTACATTAGGTAGACTTGTCGACACGGTTACAAGCCTCCACACTATTAGTAATAATTTATGTTTCTTCCAATTTACCACTTTCTCTCAGATTGATGGCATTGAGTGCGGCCTCTTACTTCACCGCAATCCTCTGCGTACCTATGCGAGGCGGCATTAACTCTATCAGTCAGCTCAAGCTGGGGCTCGATTAATTATGCTGTCAAAACATCTTAACTAGTAGGCGAACTCGGTGCCTGAGAGGAAAGAATTCGAGCTAGAGGGAATGAAAGTTGAGTATTTCAAAGTATGTTTGATTATTCATGTGACTGAAAGGTTTTTATTGGGGCGTTGTGGCCACGTGACACCCGACATACTGGATCAGTGATCAATGCTACGGTACAGCAGTGCACACATCTAGACTATTACAAAAAGTGACAAAAAAATATGGTTTTTGAATTATATCAAAAATATTCATATTAATATTATTTTTAAGGCCCGGTATAATAGCCAACAATGTTCTAATAAGTATATTTTCGTCGAATAGCTTGTTTTCACTATGGCATTCGCTAATCAAAACCTTTGATTAAAATTCAACAAATAGCTTATTTGCAACTGATAACTTCTTATTGAGACTTTGTAAGACAGGCCCTAAATGTCCTATTTATCAATATTGGCCAACGATGCTGCTAAAAACCAAATTCTGTATTTAGAGCTTTAATCAGGGAGCCCTATTTGCTATTACATCACCTATAGTGTCCCATGTTTACCTGCAGCGAGTGTAGCTGCGCTATCACATGCAACAGTCTATGAAAGGCGACGCTCGTCTTCACAATATTATGGGAAGTAAAAATTGGCCTGCCCTTAGAACGGAGGGTTTCCGATCTCCGGCCCGTTACCCCCCCCTCCCCCTCCCCATCACGTTCACCTTCTCATCCATCATGCAGGCACGAGCGCGGGCGGCCTCGATGCGCTTCCAAATATCAGTCTCGTTCTGACATTTCCACTCGGGCCTCGCTGCAACAACTGCGCGGCTGCTGACAAGTATAGAAGACTTGTCTCAACCTCATGCTAGCTAGTATACAACTGCGCGGCTGCAGACAAGTATAGGAGACTTGTTTCAACCTCATGCTAGCTAGTATACAACTGCGCGGCTCTGACAAGTATAGGAGACTTGTTTCAACCTCATGCTAGCTAGTATACAACTGCGCGGCTGCAGACAAGTATAGGCGACTTGTTTCAACCTCATGCTAGCTAGTATACAACTGCGCGGCTGCAGACAAGTATAGGCGACTTGTTTCAACCTCGTGCCAAGCTAGTATACAACTGCGCGGCTGCTGACAAGTATAGGAGACTTGTTTCAACCTCGTGCTAGCTAGTATACAACTGCGCGGCTCTGACAAGTATAGGCGACTTGTTTCAACCTCGTGCTAGCTAGTATACAACTGCGCGGCTGCTGACAAGTATAGAAGACTTGTCTCAACCTCATGCTAGCTAGTATACAACTGTGCGGCTGCAGACAAGTATAGGCGACTTGTTTCAACCTCGTGCTAGCTAGTACACAACTGCGCGGCTGCAGACAAGTATAGGAGACTTGTTTCAACCTCGTGCTAGCTAGTATACAACTGCGCGGCTGCAGACAAGTATAGGCGACTTGTTTCAACCTCGTGCTAGGTAGTATACAACTGCGCGGCTGCAGACAAGTATAGGCGACTTGTCTCAACCTCGTGCTAGCTAGTATACAACTGCGCGGCTGCTGACAAGTATAGGCGACTTGTCTCAACCTCGTGCTAGGTAGTATACAACTGCGCGGCTGCAGACAAGTACAGGCGACTTGTCTCAACCTCATGCTAGGTAGTACAACTGCGCGGCTGCAGACAAGTATAGGCGACTTGTTTCAACCTCATGCTAGGTAGTACAACTGCGCGGCTGCAGACAAGTATAGGCGACTTCTCTCAACCTCATGCTAGGTAGTACAACTGCGCGGCTGCAGACAAGTATAGGCGACTTGTCTCAACCTCGTGCTAGGTAGTACAACTGCGCGGCTGCAGACAAGTATAGGCGACTTGTCTCAACCTCATGCTAGGTAGTACAACTGCGCGGCTGCAGACAAGTATAGGCGACTTGTCTCAACCTCATGCTAGGTAGTACAACTGCGCGGCTGCAGACAAGTATAGGCGACTTGTCTCAACCTCATGCTAGGTAGTATACAACTGCGCGGCTGCAGACAAGTATAGGCGACTTGTCTCAACCTCATGCTAGGTAGTACAACTGCGCGGCTGCAGACAAGTATAGGCGACTTGTTTCAACCTCGTGCTAGGTAGTATACAACTGCGCGGCTGCAGACAAGTATAGGCGACTTGTCTCAACCTCGTGCTAGGTAGTACAACTGCGCGGCTGCAGACAAGTATAGGCGACTTGTCTCAACCTCGTGCTAGGTAGTACAACTGCGCGGCTGCAGACAAGTATAGGCGACTTGTTTCAACCTCGTGCTGGGTAGTACAACTGCGCGGCTGCAGACAAGTATAGGCGACTTGTTTCAACCTCGTGCTAGGTAGTATACAACTGCGCGGCTGCAGACAAGTATAGGCGACTTGTTTCAACCTCGTGCTAGGTAGTATACAACTGCGCGGCTGCAGACAAGTATAGGCGACTTGTCTCAACCTCGTGCTAGGTAGTACAACTGCGCGGCTGCAGACAAGTATAGGCGACTTGTCTCAACCTCGTGCTAGGTAGTACAACTGCGCGGCTGCAGACAAGTATAGGCGACTTGTCTCAACCTCGTGCTAGGTAGTACAACTGCGCGGCTGCAGACAAGTATAGGCGACTTGTCTCAACCTCGTGCTAGCTAGTACAACTGCGCGGATGCAGACAAGTATAGGCGACTTGTCTCAACCTCGTGCTAGGTAGTACAACTGCGCGGCTGCAGACAAGTATAGGCGACTTGTTTCAACCTCGTGCTGGGTAGTACAACTGCGCGGCTGCAGACAAGTATAGGCGACTTGTTTCAACCTCGTGCTAGGTAGTATACAACTGCGCGGCTGCAGACAAGTATAGGCGACTTGTTTCAACCTCGTGCTGGGTAGTACAACTGCGCGGCTGCAGACAAGTATAGGCGACTTGTTTCAACCTCGTGCTAGGTAGTACAACTGCGCGGCTGCAGACAAGTATAGGCGACTTGTCTCAACCTCGTGCTAGGTAGTACAACTGCGCGGCTGCAGACAAGTATAGGCGACTTGTTTCAACCTCGTGCTAGGCAGTACAACTGCGCGGCTGCAGACAAGTATAGGCGACTTGTTTCAACCTCATGCTAGCTAGTATACAACTGCGCGGCTGCAGACAAGTATAGGCGACTTGTTTCAACCTCGTGCTAGGTAGTACAACTGCGCGGGTTTGGACAAGTATAGGCGACTTGTTTCAACCTCGTGCTGGGTAGTACAACTGCGCGGCTGCAGACAAGTATAGGCGACTTGTCTCAACCTCGTGCTAGGTAGTATACAACTGCGCGGCTGCAGACAAGTATAGGCGACTTGTTTCAACCTCGTGCTGGGTAGTACAACTGCGCGGCTGCTGACAAGTATAGGCGACTTGTCTCAACCTCGTGCTAGGTAGTATACAACTGCGCGGCTGCAGACAAGTATAGGCGACTTGTCTCAACCTCGTGCTGGGTAGTACAACTGCGCGGCTGCAGACAAGTATAGGCGACTTGTCTCAACCTCGTGCTAGGTAGTACAACTGCGCGGCTGCAGACAAGTATAGGCGACTTGTCTCAACCTCGTGCTAGGTAGTACAACTGCGCGGCTGCAGACAAGTATAGGCGACTTGTCTCAACCTCGTGCTAGGTAGTACAACTGCGCGGCTGCAGACAAGTATAGGCGACTTGTCTCAACCTCATGCTAGGAAGTACAACTGCGCGGCTGCAGACAAGTATAGGCGACTTGTTTCAACCTCGTGCTAGCAAATATACAACTGCGCGGCTGCTGACAAGTATAGGCGACTTGTCTCAACCTCATGCTAGGTAGTACAACTGCGCGGCTGCAGACAAGTATAGGCGACTTGTTTCAACCTCGTGCTAGCTAGTATACAACTGCGCGGCTGCAGACAAGTATAGGCGACTTGTCTCAACCTCATGCTAGGTAGTACAACTGCGCGGCTGCAGACAAGTATAGGCGACTTGTCTCAACCTCGTGCTAGGTAGTACAACTGCGCGGCTGCTGACAAGTATAGGCGACTTGTTTCAACCTCGTGCTGGGTAGTACAACTGCGCGGCTCTGACAAGTATAGAAGACTTGTTTCAACCTCGTGCTAGGTAGTATACAACTGCGCGGCTGCAGACAAGTATAGGCGACTTGTCTCAACCTCGTGCTAGGTAGTACAACTGCGCGGCTGCAGACAAGTATAGGCGACATGTCTCAACCTCATGCTAGGTAGTACAACTGCGCGGCTGCTGACAAGTATAGGCGACTTGTCTCAACCTCGTGCTAGGTAGTACAACTGCGCGGCTGCAGACAAGTATAAGCGACTTGTCTCAACCTCGTGCTAGGTAGTACAACTGCGCGGCTGCAGACAAGTATAGGCGACTTGTCTCAACCTCGTGCTAGGTAGTACAACTGCGCGGCTGCAGACAAGTATAGGCGACTTGTCTCAACCTCGTGCTAGGTAGTACAACTGCGCGGCTGCTGACAAGTATAGGCGACTTGTCTCAACCTCGTGCTAGCTAGTACAACTGCGCGGCTGCAGACAAGTATAGGCGACTTGTCTCAACCTCATGCTAGGTAGTATACAACTGCGCGGCTGCAGACAAGTATAGGCGACTTGTCTCAACCTCATGCTAGGTAGTACAACTGCGCGGCTGCAGACAAGTATAGGCGACTTGTTTCAACCTCGTGCTAGGTAGTATACAACTGCGCGGCTGCAGACAAGTATAGGCGACTTGTCTCAACCTCGTGCTAGGTAGTACAACTGCGCGGCTGCAGACAAGTATAGGCGACTTGTCTCAACCTCGTGCTAGGTAGTACAACTGCGCGGCTGCAGACAAGTATAGGCGACTTGTTTCAACCTCGTGCTGGGTAGTACAACTGCGCGGCTGCAGACAAGTATAGGCGACTTGTCTCAACCTCGTGCTGGGTAGTACAACTGCGCGGCTGCAGACAAGTATAGGCGACTTGTTTCAACCTCGTGCTGGGTAGTACAACTGCGCGGCTGCAGACAAGTATAGGCGACTTGTCTCAACCTCGTGCTGGGTAGTACAACTGCGCGGCTGCAGACAAGTATAGGCGACTTGTCTCAACCTCGTGCTGGGTAGTACAACTGCGCGGCTGCAGACAAGTATAGGCGACTTGTTTCAACCTCGTGCTAGGTAGTACAACTGCGCGGCTGCAGACAAGTATAGGCGACTTGTTTCAAACTCGTGCTAGGTAGTATACAACTGCGCGGCTGCAGACAAGTATAGGCGACTTGTTTCAACCTCGTGCTAGGTAGTATAAAACTGGTCGGCTGCAGACAAGTATAGGCGACTTGTCTCAACCTCGTGCTAGGTAGTACAACTGCGCGGCTGCAGACAAGTATAGGCGACTTGTCTCAACCTCGTGCTGGGTAGTACAACTGGTCGGCTGCAGACAAGTATAGGCGACTTGTCTCAACCTCGTGCTAGGTAGTATACAACTGCGCGGCTGCAGACAAGTATAGGCGACTTGTCTCAACCTCGTGCTAGGTAGTACAACTGCGCGGCTGCAGACAAGTATAGGCGACTTGTCTCAACCTCGTGCTAGGTAGTACAACTGCGCGGCTGCAGACAAGTATAGGCGACTTGTCTCAACCTCGTGCTAGCTAGTACAACTGCGCGGCTGCAGACAAGTATAGGCGACTTGTCTCAACCTCGTGCTAGGTAGTACAACTGCGCGGCTGCAGACAAGTATAGGCGACTTGTCTCAACCTCGTGCTAGGTAGTACAACTGCGCGGCTGCAGACAAGTATAGGCGACTTGTCTCAACCTCATGCTAGGTAGTACAACTGCGCGGCTGCAGACAAGTATAGGCGACTTGTCTCAACCTCGTGCTAGGTAGTACACAACTGCGCGGCTGCAGACAAGTATAGGCGACTTGTCTCAACCTCGTGCTAGGTAGTACAACTGCGCGGCTGCAGACAAGTATAGGCGACTTGTCTCAACCTCGTGCTAGGTAGTACAACTGCGCGGCTGCTGACAAGTATAGGCGACTTGTCTCAACCTCGTGCTAGGTAGTACAACTGCGCGGCTGCAGACAAGTATAGGCGACTTGTTTCAACCTCGTGCTGGGTAGTACAACTGCGCGGCTGCAGACAAGTATAGGCGACTTGTTTCAACCTCGTGCTAGGTAGTATACAACTGCGCGGCTGCAGACAAGTATAGGCGACTTGTTTCAACCTCGTGCTGGGTAGTACAACTGCGCGGCTGCAGACAAGTATAGGCGACTTGTTTCAACCTCGTGCTAGGTAGTATACAACTGCGCGGCTGCAGACAAGTATAGGCGACTTGTCTCAACCTCGTGCTAGGTAGTACAACTGCGCGGCTGCAGACAAGTATAGGCGACTTGTCTCAACCTCGTGCTAGGTAGTACAACTGCGCGGCTGCAGACAAGTATAGGCGACTTGTCTCAACCTCATGCTAGGTAGTACAACTGCGCGGCTGCAGACAAGTATAGGCGACTTGTCTCAACCTCGTGCTAGGTAGTACAACTGCGCGGCTGCAGACAAGTATAGGCGACTTGTCTCAACCTCGTGCTAGGTAGTACAACTGCGCGGCTGCAGACAAGTATAGGCGACTTGTCTCAACCTCGTGCTAGGTAGTACAACTGCGCGGCTGCAGACAAGTATAGGCGACTTGTTTCAACCTCGTGCTGGGTAGTACAACTGCGCGGCTGCAGACAAGTATAGGCGACTTGTTTCAACCTCGTGCTAGGTAGTATACAACTGCGCGGCTGCAGACAAGTATAGGCGACTTGTTTCAACCTCGTGCTGGGTAGTACAACTGCGCGGCTGCAGACAAGTATAGGCGGCTTGTTTCAACCTCGTGCTAGGTAGTATACAACTGCGCGGCTGCAGACAAGTATAGGCGACTTGTCTCAACCTCGTGCTAGGTAGTACAACTGCGCGGCTGCAGACAAGTATAGGCGACTTGTCTCAACCTCGTGCTAGGTAGTACAACTGCGCGGCTGCAGACAAGTATAGGCGACTTGTCTCAACCTCGTGCTAGCTAGTACAACTGCGCGGCTGCAGACAAGTATAGGCGACTTGTCTCAACCTCGTGCTAGGTAGTACAACTGCGCGGCTGCAGACAAGTATAGGCGACTTGTCTCAACCTCGTGCTAGCTAGTATACAACTGCGCGGCTGCAGACAAGTATAGGCGACTTGTCTCAACCTCATGCTAGGTAGTACAACTGCGCGGCTGCAGACAAGTATAGGCGACTTGTCTCAACATCGTGCTAGGTAGTATACAACTGCGCGGCTGCAGACAAGTATAGGCGACTTGTCTCAACCTCGTGCTAGGTAGTATACAACTGCGCGGCTGCAGACAAGTATAGGCGACTTGTCTCAACCTCGTGCTAGGTAGTATACAACTGCGCGGCTGCAGACAAGTATAGGCGACTTGTCTCAACCTCGTGCTAGCTAGTATACAACTGCGCGGCTCTGACAAGTATAGGAGACTTGTTTCAACCTCGTGCTAGCTAGTATACAACTGCGCGGCTGCAGACAAGTATAGGCGACTAGTCTCAACCTCATGCTAGGTAGTATACAACTGCGCGGCTCTGACAAGTATAGGCGACTTGTTTCAACCTCGTGCTAGGTAGTACAACTGCGCGGCTCTGACAAGTATAGGCGACTTGTTTCAACCTCGTGCTGGGCAGTACAACTGCGCGGCTGCTGACAAGTATAGGAGACTTGTTTCAACCTCGTGCTGGGCAGTACAACTGCGCGGCTGCAGACAAGTATAGGCGACTTGTTTCAACCTCGTGCTGGGTAGTACAACTGCGCGGCTGCTGACAAGTATAGGCGACTTGTCTCAACCTCGTGCTAGGTAGTACAACTGCGCGGCTGCAGACAAGTATAGGCGACTTGTCTCAACCTCATGCTAGGAAGTACAACTGCGCGGCTGCAGACAAGTATAGGCGACTTGTTTCAACCTCGTGCTAGCAAATATACAACTGCGCGGCTGCTGACAAGTATAGGCGACTTGTCTCAACCTCATGCTAGGTAGTACAACTGCGCGGCTGCAGACAAGTATAGGCGACTTGTTTCAACCTCGTGCTAGCTAGTATACAACTGCGCGGCTGCAGACAAGTATAGGCGACTTGTCTCAACCTCATGCTAGGTAGTACAACTGCGCGGCTGCAGACAAGTATAGGCGACTTGTCTCAACCTCGTGCTAGGTAGTACAACTGCGCGGCTGCTGACAAGTATAGGCGACTTGTTTCAACCTCGTGCTGGGTAGTACAACTGCGCGGCTCTGACAAGTATAGAAGACTTGTTTCAACCTCGTGCTAGGTAGTATACAACTGCGCGGCTGCAGACAAGTATAGGCGACTTGTCTCAACCTCGTGCTAGGTAGTACAACTGCGCGGCTGCAGACAAGTATAGGCGACATGTCTCAACCTCATGCTAGGTAGTACAACTGCGCGGCTGCTGACAAGTATAGGCGACTTGTCTCAACCTCGTGCTAGGTAGTACAACTGCGCGGCTGCAGACAAGTATAAGCGACTTGTCTCAACCTCGTGCTAGGTAGTACAACTGCGCGGCTGCAGACAAGTATAGGCGACTTGTCTCAACCTCGTGCTAGGTAGTACAACTGCGCGGCTGCAGACAAGTATAGGCGACTTGTCTCAACCTCGTGCTAGGTAGTACAACTGCGCGGCTGCTGACAAGTATAGGCGACTTGTCTCAACCTCGTGCTAGCTAGTACAACTGCGCGGCTGCAGACAAGTATAGGCGACTTGTCTCAACCTCATGCTAGGTAGTATACAACTGCGCGGCTGCAGACAAGTATAGGCGACTTGTCTCAACCTCATGCTAGGTAGTACAACTGCGCGGCTGCAGACAAGTATAGGCGACTTGTTTCAACCTCGTGCTAGGTAGTATACAACTGCGCGGCTGCAGACAAGTATAGGCGACTTGTCTCAACCTCGTGCTAGGTAGTACAACTGCGCGGCTGCAGACAAGTATAGGCGACTTGTCTCAACCTCGTGCTAGGTAGTACAACTGCGCGGCTGCAGACAAGTATAGGCGACTTGTTTCAACCTCGTGCTGGGTAGTACAACTGCGCGGCTGCAGACAAGTATAGGCGACTTGTCTCAACCTCGTGCTGGGTAGTACAACTGCGCGGCTGCAGACAAGTATAGGCGACTTGTTTCAACCTCGTGCTGGGTAGTACAACTGCGCGGCTGCAGACAAGTATAGGCGACTTGTCTCAACCTCGTGCTGGGTAGTACAACTGCGCGGCTGCAGACAAGTATAGGCGACTTGTCTCAACCTCGTGCTGGGTAGTACAACTGCGCGGCTGCAGACAAGTATAGGCGACTTGTTTCAACCTCGTGCTAGGTAGTACAACTGCGCGGCTGCAGACAAGTATAGGCGACTTGTTTCAAACTCGTGCTAGGTAGTATACAACTGCGCGGCTGCAGACAAGTATAGGCGACTTGTTTCAACCTCGTGCTAGGTAGTATAAAACTGGTCGGCTGCAGACAAGTATAGGCGACTTGTCTCAACCTCGTGCTAGGTAGTACAACTGCGCGGCTGCAGACAAGTATAGGCGACTTGTCTCAACCTCGTGCTGGGTAGTACAACTGGTCGGCTGCAGACAAGTATAGGCGACTTGTCTCAACCTCGTGCTAGGTAGTATACAACTGCGCGGCTGCAGACAAGTATAGGCGACTTGTCTCAACCTCGTGCTAGGTAGTACAACTGCGCGGCTGCAGACAAGTATAGGCGACTTGTCTCAACCTCGTGCTAGGTAGTACAACTGCGCGGCTGCAGACAAGTATAGGCGACTTGTCTCAACCTCGTGCTAGCTAGTACAACTGCGCGGCTGCAGACAAGTATAGGCGACTTGTCTCAACCTCGTGCTAGGTAGTACAACTGCGCGGCTGCAGACAAGTATAGGCGACTTGTCTCAACCTCGTGCTAGGTAGTACAACTGCGCGGCTGCAGACAAGTATAGGCGACTTGTCTCAACCTCATGCTAGGTAGTACAACTGCGCGGCTGCAGACAAGTATAGGCGACTTGTCTCAACCTCGTGCTAGGTAGTACACAACTGCGCGGCTGCAGACAAGTATAGGCGACTTGTCTCAACCTCGTGCTAGGTAGTACAACTGCGCGGCTGCAGACAAGTATAGGCGACTTGTCTCAACCTCGTGCTAGGTAGTACAACTGCGCGGCTGCTGACAAGTATAGGCGACTTGTCTCAACCTCGTGCTAGGTAGTACAACTGCGCGGCTGCAGACAAGTATAGGCGACTTGTTTCAACCTCGTGCTGGGTAGTACAACTGCGCGGCTGCAGACAAGTATAGGCGACTTGTTTCAACCTCGTGCTAGGTAGTATACAACTGCGCGGCTGCAGACAAGTATAGGCGACTTGTTTCAACCTCGTGCTGGGTAGTACAACTGCGCGGCTGCAGACAAGTATAGGCGACTTGTTTCAACCTCGTGCTAGGTAGTATACAACTGCGCGGCTGCAGACAAGTATAGGCGACTTGTCTCAACCTCGTGCTAGGTAGTACAACTGCGCGGCTGCAGACAAGTATAGGCGACTTGTCTCAACCTCGTGCTAGGTAGTACAACTGCGCGGCTGCAGACAAGTATAGGCGACTTGTCTCAACCTCATGCTAGGTAGTACAACTGCGCGGCTGCAGACAAGTATAGGCGACTTGTCTCAACCTCGTGCTAGGTAGTACAACTGCGCGGCTGCAGACAAGTATAGGCGACTTGTCTCAACCTCGTGCTAGGTAGTACAACTGCGCGGCTGCAGACAAGTATAGGCGACTTGTCTCAACCTCGTGCTAGGTAGTACAACTGCGCGGCTGCAGACAAGTATAGGCGACTTGTTTCAACCTCGTGCTGGGTAGTACAACTGCGCGGCTGCAGACAAGTATAGGCGACTTGTTTCAACCTCGTGCTAGGTAGTATACAACTGCGCGGCTGCAGACAAGTATAGGCGACTTGTTTCAACCTCGTGCTGGGTAGTACAACTGCGCGGCTGCAGACAAGTATAGGCGGCTTGTTTCAACCTCGTGCTAGGTAGTATACAACTGCGCGGCTGCAGACAAGTATAGGCGACTTGTCTCAACCTCGTGCTAGGTAGTACAACTGCGCGGCTGCAGACAAGTATAGGCGACTTGTCTCAACCTCGTGCTAGGTAGTACAACTGCGCGGCTGCAGACAAGTATAGGCGACTTGTCTCAACCTCGTGCTAGCTAGTACAACTGCGCGGCTGCAGACAAGTATAGGCGACTTGTCTCAACCTCGTGCTAGGTAGTACAACTGCGCGGCTGCAGACAAGTATAGGCGACTTGTCTCAACCTCGTGCTAGCTAGTATACAACTGCGCGGCTGCAGACAAGTATAGGCGACTTGTCTCAACCTCATGCTAGGTAGTACAACTGCGCGGCTGCAGACAAGTATAGGCGACTTGTCTCAACATCGTGCTAGGTAGTATACAACTGCGCGGCTGCAGACAAGTATAGGCGACTTGTCTCAACCTCGTGCTAGGTAGTATACAACTGCGCGGCTGCAGACAAGTATAGGCGACTTGTCTCAACCTCGTGCTAGGTAGTATACAACTGCGCGGCTGCAGACAAGTATAGGCGACTTGTCTCAACCTCGTGCTAGCTAGTATACAACTGCGCGGCTCTGACAAGTATAGGAGACTTGTTTCAACCTCGTGCTAGCTAGTATACAACTGCGCGGCTGCAGACAAGTATAGGCGACTAGTCTCAACCTCATGCTAGGTAGTATACAACTGCGCGGCTCTGACAAGTATAGGCGACTTGTTTCAACCTCGTGCTAGGTAGTACAACTGCGCGGCTCTGACAAGTATAGGCGACTTGTTTCAACCTCGTGCTGGGCAGTACAACTGCGCGGCTGCTGACAAGTATAGGAGACTTGTTTCAACCTCGTGCTGGGCAGTACAACTGCGCGGCTGCAGACAAGTATAGGCGACTTGTTTCAACCTCGTGCTGGGTAGTACAACTGCGCGGCTGCTGACAAGTATAGGCGACTTGTTTCAACCTCGTGCTGGGTAGTACAACTGCGCGGCTGCAGACAAGTATAGGCGACTTGTTTCAACCTCGTGCTAGCTAGTATACACTGCGCGGCTGCAGACAAGTATAGGCGACTTGTCTCAACCTCATGCTAGCTAGTATACAACTGCGCGGCTGCAGACAAGTAAAGGCGACTTGTTTCAACCTCGTGCTAGCTAGTATACAACTGCGCGGCTGCAGACAAGTATAGGCGACTTGTCTCAACCTCATGCTAGCTACTATACAACTGCGCGGCTGCAGACAAGTATAGGCGACTTGTTTCAACCTCGTGCTAGGTAGTATACAACTGCGCGGCTGCAGACAAGTATAGGCGACTTGTTTCAACCTCGTGCTAGGTAGTATACAACTGCGCGGCTGCAGACAAGTATAGGAGACTTTTTTCAACCTCGTGCTAGGTAGTATACAACTGCGCGGCTCTGACAAGTATAGGCGACTTGTTTCAACCTCGTGCTGGGTAGTACAACTGCGCGGCTGCAGACAAGTATAGGAGACTTGTTTCAACCTCGTGCTAGGTAGTATACAACTGCGCGGCTGCTGACAAGTATAGGCGACTTGTCTCAACCTCGTGCTAGGTAGTATACAACTGCGCGGCTGCAGACAAGTATAGGCGACTTGTTTCAACCTCGTGCTAGGTAGTATACAACTGCGCGGCTGCAGACAAGTATAGGCGACTTGTTTCAACCTCGTGCTGGGTAGTACAACTGCGCGGCTGCAGACAAGTATAGGCGACTTGTCTCAACCTCGTGCTAGGTAGTATACAACTGCGCGGCTGCAGACAAGTATAGGCGACTTGTTTCAACCTCGTGCTGGGTAGTATACAACTGCGCGGCTGCAGACAAGTATAGGCGACTTGTTTCAACCTCGTGCTGGGTAGTACAACTGCGCGGCTGCAGACAAGTATAGGCGACTTGTTTCAACCTCATGCTAGGTAGTATACAACTGCGCGGCTGCAGACAAGTATAGGCGACTTGTTTCAACCTCGTGCTGGGTAGTACAACTGCGCGGCTCTGACAAGTATAGGCGACTTGTTTCAACCTCGTGCTGGGTAGTACAACTGCGCGGCTCTGACAAGTATAGGCGACTTGTTTCAACCTCGTGCTGGGTAGTACAACTGCGCGGCTGCAGACAAGTATAGGCGACTTGTTTCAACCTCGTGCTAGGTAGTATACAACTGCGCGGCTGCAGACAAGTATAGGCGACTTGTCTCAACCTCGTGCTAGGTAGTATACAACTGCGCGGCTGCAGACAAGTATAGGCGACTTGTCTCAACCTCGTGCTGGGTAGTACAACTGCGCGGCTCTGACAAGTATAGGCGACTTGTCTCAACCTCGTGCTAGGTAGTACAACTGCGCGGCTGCAGACAAGTATAGGAGACTTGTTTCAACCTCGTGCTAGCTAGTATACAACTGCGCGGCTGCAGACAAGTATAGGCGACTTGTCTCAACCTCATGCTAGCTAGTATACAACTGCGCGGCTGCAGACAAGTATAGGCGACTTGTTTCAACCTCGTGCTGGGTAGTACAACTGCGCGGCTGCAGACAAGTATAGGCGACTTGTTTCAACCTCGTGCTGGGTAGTACAACTGCGCGGCTGCAGACAAGTATAGGCGACTTGTTTCAACCTCGTGCTAGGTAGTATACAACTGCGCGGCTGCAGACAAGTATAGGCGACTTGTTTCAACCTCGTGCTGGGTAGTACAACTGCGCGGCTGCAGACAAGTATAGGCGACTTGTTTCAACCTCGTGCTGGGTAGTACAACTGCGCGGCTGCTGACAAGTATAGGAGACTTGTTTCAACCTCGTGCTAGGTAGTACAACTGCGCGGCTGCTGACAAGTATAGGAGACTTGTTTCAACCTCGTGCTAGGTAGTACAACTGCGCGGCTGCTGACAAGTATAGGAGACTTGTTTCAACCTCGTGCTAGGTAGTACAACTGCGCGGCTGCTGACAAGTATAGGAGACTTGTTTCAACCTCGTGCTAGGTAGTACAACTGCGCGGCTGCTGACAAGTATAGGAGACTTGTTTCAACCTCGTGCTAGGTAGTACAACTGCGCGGCTGCAGACAAGTATAGGCGACTTGTCTCAACCTCGTGCTAGCTAGTACAACTGCGCGGCTGCAGACAAGTATAGGCGACTTGTCTCAACCTCGTGCTAGGTAGTACAACTGCGCGGCTGCTGACAAGTATAGGAGACTTGTTTCAACCTCGTGCTAGGTAGTACAACTGCGCGGCTGCTGACAAGTATAGGAGACTTGTTTCAACCTCGTGCTAGGTAGTACAACTGCGCGGCTGCTGACAAGTATAGGAGACTTGTTTCAACCTCGTGCTAGGTAGTACAACTGCGCGGCTGCTGACAAGTATAGGCGACTTGTTTCAACCTCGTGCTGGGTAGTACAACTGCGCGGCTGCTGACAAGTATAGGCGACTTGTTTCAACCTCGTGCTGGGTAGTACAACTGCGCGGCTGCAGACAAGTATAGGCGACTTGTTTCAACCTCGTGCTAGGTAGTATACAACTGCGCGGCTGCAGACAAGTATAGGCGACTTGTTTCAACCTCGTGCTGGGTAGTACAACTGCGCGGCTGCAGACAAGTATAGGCGACTTGTTTCAACCTCGTGCTGGGTAGTACAACTGCGCGGCTGCTGACAAGTATAGGAGACTTGTTTCAACCTCGTGCTAGGTAGTACAACTGCGCGGCTGCTGACAAGTATAGGAGACTTGTTTCAACCTCGTGCTAGGTAGTACAACTGCGCGGCTGCTGACAAGTATAGGAGACTTGTTTCAACCTCGTGCTAGGTAGTACAACTGCGCGGCTGCTGACAAGTATAGGAGACTTGTTTCAACCTCGTGCTAGGTAGTACAACTGCGCGGCTGCTGACAAGTATAGGAGACTTGTTTCAACCTCGTGCTAGGTAGTACAACTGCGCGGCTGCTGACAAGTATAGGAGACTTGTTTCAACCTCGTGCTAGGTAGTACAACTGCGCGGCTGCTGACAAGTATAGGCGACTTGTCTCAACCTCGTGCTAGGTAGTACAACTGCGCGGCTGCTGACAAGTATAGGAGACTTGTTTCAACCTCGTGCTAGGTAGTACAACTGCGCGGCTGCTGACAAGTATAGGCGACTTGTCTCAACCTCGTGCTGGGTAGTACAACTGCGCGGCTGCTGACAAGTATAGGAGACTTGTCTCAACCTCGTGCTGGGTAGTACAACTGCGCGGCTGCTGACAAGTATAGGCGACTTGTCTCAACCTCGTGCTAGGTAGTACAACTGCGCGGCTGCTGACAAGTATAGGAGACTTGTCTCAACCTCGTGCTGGGTAGTACAACTGCGCGGCTGCTGACAAGTATAGGCGACTTGTCTCAACCTCGTGCTGGGTAGTACAACTGCGCGGCTGCTGACAAGTATAGGAGACTTGTTTCAACCTCGTGCTAGGTAGTACAACTGCGCGGCTGCTGACAAGTATAGGCGACTTGTTTCAACCTCGTGCTAGGTAGTACAACTGCGCGGCTGCTGACAAGTATAGGCGACTTGTTTCAACCTCGTGCTGGGTAGTACAACTGCGCGGCTGCTGACAAGTATAGGCGACTTGTCTCAACCTCGTGCTAGGTAGTACAACTGCGCGGCTGCTGACAAGTATAGGAGACTTGTTTCAACCTCGTGCTGGGTAGTACAACTGCGCGGCTGCTGACAAGTATAGGAGACTTGTTTCAACCTCGTGCTAGGTAGTACAACTGCGCGGCTGCTGACAAGTATAGGCGACTTGTCTCAACCTCGTGCTGGGTAGTACAACTGCGCGGCTGCTGACAAGTATAGGCGACTTGTTTCAACCTCGTGCTGGGTAGTACAACTGCGCGGCTGCTGACAAGTATAGGCGACTTGTTTCAACCTCGTGCTAGGTAGTACAACTGCGCGGCTGCTGACAAGTATAGGCGACTTGTTTCAACCTCGTGCTAGGTAGTACAACTGCGCGGCTGCAGACAAGTATAGGCGACTTGTTTCAACCTCGTGCTAGGTAGTACAACTGCGCGGCTGCTGACAAGTATAGGCGACTTGTTTCAACCTCGTGCTGGGTAGTACAAGAACACTGCTCTACGGTCTACACTATAGCCAGAAATAATACTGGGCCGGATTAAAATGTAGGGGGCTTCGCTTACTCTGCGCCCCCCCCCCTCCCCCAACCCGTTGGTCCAGATTCACAACAGGTCTTGAATCTTTTTCTGGTCTTAACTATAAGACCCGCCTAACTGGGACCTCTTGTGGATCCAGCCCAATATCTAAGAATTGTTATTTGAATCATATTGTTGGAATGCTCAATACGTTTTTGTTCCTATACCAGGAATTAGTAACTTTTTCACCTAATTCTGCTAGCCACTCATCGCACTACCCTCAAGTAGCACCACTTGTCCTGCACAGGCCGGCGCTGAATAACGTGGAGCAAAATACGGTAAATTTAGCGCCGTCGAAATGTTCACGTAGCTCTCGCCGCTTTAGTTGACGTTTTTGCCGCTGTTGCGAGAGTGCGCCACTTAAAGGGGAGTAAACATGGAGGAGCGAGGGGATGAGTCGTTTCCTGTACATATTGTCTATGTTCACGGAAAGATAACGCCCCAGTAACTCGTAGGCCACTGTAGGCATTTTGACGCGCCGTTTAGTGGACGCTGACATCTTGGGCGTGCGCCATTTCGACCATACAACTTCCTCAAGGTATACGTGCACAGCCTTTTCGACGGGTCAATCTGCGATAGAACAACCTCGGATTGAACCGACTTTCATGAAAGTTGTGCTTCCATGGATTTATAATAGTACTTACGGTACTATTATAACAACACCATGATGCTTCAATGTATCGCAGCAAAGTTATTGTAATCACGAATTATATTCAAGAAGGCTGTGTATTAATGTATGGGTGCAATGGCGGCAGGAATTTCAAAGATGGCGAGAATATAATGGCTTATATAGCTATGCGCTTTGGTTGGGCAGTACACTGCCTTCTGTGCCGGCTTGTGTTCACCCTGATGTACAATAATGACACATGCAAACATTATAGGGTATATTCATTTAAGCGTCACAACCATATAGGGAGGCATAAAAAGTGCACAGAGAGCGTTGCGAGCGATCCGGCCAATGATATTCAACATCTATAGTAGTCTAGATCACCAGTCCCCCAACCTTTCACTCAGTAGCGAGCGTAGCAATTTGAAGCCATTTTGAATTGGGCAGTTTACATGCTTATTTGGACCTTTCAGTACTGCTAGCGTTGCGAGCGGCAGAAAGTCGAGTTAGAGACTCCTATTCCCGCCTGTGGTATTTGCCCAATTCAAGATGGCTTCTAATTGACACGCCTGTGGCTGCTAGGCTGCGCATCTAGCCTACTATAGATGTTGAATATCATTGGCCGGAACGCTCGAAGCGCTGCAATAATGAAGTCGTTTGTTGTACGCCACCCATGACGCGTACAACAAACGACTACACTGCAGCGCTGCAAGCGTTCAGACCATAGATCTCCGCCTGCTAGAATTAACCGAAACCCCATCGCGCACTGATTCCAAAGAAGTCAAATAGTTTTGCAATGACTTTAGAATTCTTATTGTTGAAAATTGTGTAGTTACCGTTGGCCGGACCGCTCGCAACGCTCTCTGTGCACTTGTTACGCCTCCCCTTAAACTAAAACATCCTGTTTGTAGACGTCGTTTGGTTTGCAGTTCAACTGTTCTCCAACAATTGTTGGATACAAGGAGAGTCGATAAAGAAGTTCTCCCTTTATGACTGAAAAGTTAACTCTCTTTCTTAATAATTGCACAAATGATTTCCGTAGGCGATATCGTGGAACTGACATTTTAAAACTCTAATATTTCATATATTCGTCATTAATTTACAGCTCAAAACTGTAAATGCACATTTGTACCTCCAGTATGGTCGCTGTGACGTCATGTTTATACTTTCTTTGAGGAAATTGATGACAAAAGTCAGTTACAAGTTACTTAAGTATTGCTTTGCTCATGGCCGTATTGATTGATATTCGGGCTTAACGTCTCATATTTTTGCAACTTGGCTAATCGAGACGATGAGTGGGTAAAATATGAAGATAAAATGAAATATGAGGCTGTTTGGAGGAAAGGGGAAAGTAGGAGGGCAGGGAGGAATGGGGAAGGGGGAGGAAAAGGGAGTGGGGACGATGTGGACTGCATTTCGTCTGACTTCTTCTCCTCGACCAGTCTGGCTAGGGTGGCCCTACCAGAAGCATACGCTTCCGCCGGCGTAGCTCTCGGGATCAACAAAGCACGCAAACCTGCCCACCACGATAAGGTAGCAGTCAACGGGCAGGCTCATGACCCTAAACTGGGTACTTGTCTAAGTCAAGTAATGCGGGAACTGTGTAGTTCATCATGCATCTCAGCTGCGATGCTGCTCAATCAAAGCTAACATCACAATATAATATTACTGCTACAGTATAGTGTGGCACACTGTGCCAATACTGGGTCACACAAACAGAGCTGGAGGAAAAACAAGCACAACAATCAACAGTTCATTCTAGTGGCTAATTTGAAATAATATTTGGCGAGAGGGTTGATACAATCATATGAGCTCAATTACTACTTTACTCGTAACAGAACTAGGTTGATTGATTGCAAAGTGGGTCATTTTGCTAGAAGCAAGCAGAGATTTGTTGTTCAAATTAAATATTATTGTAAGCAATCATCAAATCGTTTGATAAAATGGAAAATATTTGATGCCAATTTTATTTATGTGATTCAATTATAGATTATTTTACTATATTTGTATTGTCTTACATTTTCTAAAAATTACATACTTATCACTATTTGGTAAAGCATTCAATTATTAACATGCCTTCAATGTTTTCTTTATTTGGTTGTACATTTATGGTGTAAAACTATTTCTTATGTGAATATAAAAGTTATAAATTAAGTTAAATAAATATATAAATAAATTCAATAGCAAATGAACTTATCCGTAGGTATAAAAGGTGTTCATAATTGTGTTTAAATAGTTTCCCGAAACAAACTTTTGAGTAGCCTACACAAGAAACAGCGAACACAGTGCAGTGCTTAGAACCCTTAAATAACCATGAAGGTAAATGCGAATAAATTCGAGATACGAGTTGAAACATGTTCCTACTCAGACAGAGATTTGGTTTAAGATAATGAACATATATATCCAATCCCATCTTTCTGAGAGCTGGCCATGGATGCGAGGCTATTGTATACATGAAAGGAAACACTAACAATGGAGGGGATATAATAGATTGAAAGTATCTTCAAAGGCTCTGCTGATGTATTTATATCCTAGCACTGAATGCTTAGGTTCTATTTATTGTGGAGTCCACGGTTGCTTTAGCTGAACCAAGAAAATGAAATACTCGGATATGTTAGCTCTAAAACATTAACCATTACAACATTCGTATGTATACACACATCGTATATATACGCCACAAACCTATGTTTATTGGTTCAGGTATTTCCGCAGGTACAAGAAAAAAATCCAAATGTGTAATGTACAAAAAGAGGAAAATAAATAAATAAATAAAAATAAATAAATAAATAAATAAAAATGTGGCTTCACTTATTTGCTTCTACACTATTTGTAAAACTCATTAAAAATTTACGGCGCTTTTTCATGAACATATATATGAAATACTGAAATATATATGAAAATGAAATACTCGGATATGTTAGCTCTAAAACATTAACCATTACAACATTCGTATATATACACACAAAATGTGGCTTCACTTTTTTGCTTCTACACTATTTGTAAAACTCATTAAAAATTTACGGCGCTTTTTCAAACATCCACTTAGCTGCAATTTAAGCAAAATATCGACAATAAAAAAATAAAATTAATGACTTCATTTTAAACATGAAACCCAACCCAACTAATACTTCAATCTACTAAAAAAATTGATAAGTATTACTTAAGACAATAGTCTACAGTAAATATTTTTTGTGTCTGTGAAAAATTGAAAGAATCAAATAACGTTGGTTTAGTTCAATTTTCTATTTAACAAAAGAATTGTAATATGCGGCGAGTGGATAATGTACTATATTAACTAATATGATTATCATCCCTTTTTTACGATAACCACGGCTATAATCATCACAGCACGATGAGTTTGAATCATTGATGAACCAGCAGAGCACACAGAATTGATAATAGTCTGAAATTAGATTCCAAACTAATTATCTGTTTTCACTGTAAATAAAATCGCCAAATAACTGTCAGATGTCGTTAGCAAGAGAATATGACATCGATCTAACTCTAACCTCCGGCTTGTACTCAGTAATCAATTATGAGCCAGGCTAGGGGAAGCCAGGTATACTGGGAGCATGGAAAGCTCTTTAGCTCTTCCGGGCGTGCTTTAAGGAATAGTCAGGTGAAAAAACAAAAAAACTACCATTTGTATATGTCCACCCTCAAATATGGAAAACATAACTAAAAGATACCATACTTCAAAAGCAGGCGGTTAGAAAATTAAATTAAACGCGATTTTTGGCTTGTTGCTACCAAGTAGCAACAAGCAACTCTTACTCATGGTAATTCCCATATGAAAAAAATGTTGCTTCGAGATAGTAAAACCACCGCTAAAATAAAGCACTTGTCAAAAATCGATCAGCAGGTTTAATGTGCATCGTTTTCTACCGATAACATGCTTCTTAGTACGAACGTGTACTTCTACAAAATGCCCTGCAATTAATTTTCTTGTGACTTGATGTGAAGAAAAGTTGCAATCTGTTTTGAGTGGCACTGTCCGCAGTCGCCGAGTGTTATGGCTGGTCTCGTATTACACAATGAGTGTTTTGTCTATCAGGGAAGGCGCTAGCGAGCTCAGAACCGATACAGCTGTACTACGCTTTAGAAGAAAAATGCAGCAGAGCTGGCGAAGGGAACCTGGTAGAATAGCTAAATGTTCACTATTTTTTTTCTTGCATTGAAGCAACTTATATATATTTTATTTTACACATAACTGAATTTCATGCACTTATGACTCATTAGTGATATTTTAGTTTTTCATCTGACTATTCCTTTAACCATAGAGAAGAATAAGAGAACGTAAGCTATACGGGTAGCAAAGGAAATCCCTACCCTATGAGTTTTACCAATTACTATATTATTTTTCCGTTGAGTTCTGAGTTCTGTGTGTACTAAGTGGAAAGCAGACCATGTTTGAAATTGCCAGGGTCGATAGTTTGATAACTAGATTCGTAAAATAGCAAAATGTCAACAAGAATAAGTTATTTAAACTTTAATATGAACGAGGGATCGAATATTAAAATGAGTTTTGGAGCGTGAACGAATATATTAAAGGTCATAATTGGAGGGGACGGAAGGAAGCGAAGGTAAATTATTGGAGGTGAATCAAGATTGGAAAATTTTGAGTGGATCTATGGAAACTAACGGAGGACTCAAGAATTTAAATATATTCGTATGTGCTACAAGTAATAAATATAGCAATATCTGTCCTATATATATATAGACGTTACTAATAACCATGTTAATGAAGACTACTTTTGCATTCGTAACGTGACAGCACTTCTAGAACCTACACAGTCGCATGCGTTATAGTCTCAAGAATACTACACACCGTTACTACACCGAAAGGAAAACTAGACGGGGTGCTATTCACACAATCAGTGGTAAGGCATAAGGCGCTAGTCATAAAGTTTATGGAGTTAGACTTAAGAGGTTATTTAATCAATGCTTACAGCATACGCCTTAGGACGAGCGGCGACCAGATGCCTTGAAACACAGAGATTTCAAACGCCTTACGACTCACATCTTAAGCCTTACAACTGATTGTGAATGGCGCTTTACTAAAGAATGTAAGACAGACACAAATATTTGAGTGCATATGTTTCATTTGGTGATGTTATGGGCCTTTGCTTGTATATGCAAAAAAATAAATAAATATATATATATATATATATATATATATTAGTTTTCGCGGCTACATTATTCGCGACAACAATCCCCAGAAAGTTGCAACAGGTATATATATATAAATATAAACCAATTAGCAACCTTGGATTTTCAATGAACTAAAGGTCGACTATGAATATGGGCCTCACAGTAATTGAGTGAAGTTTTAATACACGAACCTCCCCCCGGTTGAAGGTCACAATTGTCGGGGTAGAGGAGAGCTGCGAGCTTCAACCCTACAAGATGGATATCTTTGGTGGAGGTGCCGGGTACAAGCCAACACTGATTCCTCATAAAAATACCCCCTCTTTTCACCCTCGTTAACTGAATTTTCGGGCAATGGCGAAACACATATATATTTATCATGATAGGAGAATCAAATAATCAATTTTCACGTCTGTAACACGTTATGTTTTTAAATATAAAAATACCCTCATATTTCCCCCCTTAACTGGATTTTCGGAAAATGGTAGAAACGTGAATCGCATTTTGTAAAGAGTAATCTAAATATCAATTTACACTTTTGAAACATCTTCCAACTCTGGTTTTTGAGACGTAGGTATCGTCAAATAAAAATCATCTGCATATTTTCACCCCCAAAAATTAGATTTCCGGAAAACGGCAAAACATTTGTTTCATTATTTTTAATGGAGAATACCAGTACCAATTTTTACGTTTGTAATATCTTCGGTTGTTGAGATATAAGTATACTAAAAATCAACTTCAACCCAATTTTCCACCACCTTGGAGACAGAATTTCCAAAAATCCTTCCTTAGTGGGTGCATGGTATTGTCATAAGAACTATATATATTCAAAATGTCACGTTCATAGGTTTAGCGGTTTGAGCTGTGCGTTGATGAGTCAGTCAGTCACTCAGTAAGGCACTTCCTTTTATATATAGATAATTGATCATAGATACGGTTTATGTGTATATTTAGTATTTACTTTCTGTTCATTAATTAGTTCAACAAATGATTCCTAACCTTTGTTGCTCCAAGGGCATTTTATAGGGTGGATTGTGCACCGACTGCCAAGCAATTTCTGTATGCTCAGACAACTGTCAGGTTAAGTACAGGATTTGTTGCTATGTAATTGTTTTATTAGATGCAATTTGCCATAAGAAAAACAAAGTCCATAACAACCATAAACATATTCCACACTAGAATTGATTGTGCATGCGATATGTCTCACTTAGCTGAGCAATCTGCTTGACTGTGCATGCGATATATCTCACTCAGCTGAGCAATCTGCTTGACTGTGCATGCGATATATCTCACTCAGCTGAGCAATCTGCTTGACTGTGCATGCGATATATCTCACTCAGCTGAGCAATCTGCTTGACTGTGCATGCGATATATCTCACTCAGCTGAGCAATCTGCTTGACAGTGCATGCGATATATCTCACTCAGCTGAGCAATCTGCTTGACTGTGCATGCGATATATCTCACTCAGCTGAGCAATCTGCTTGACTGTGCATGCGATATATCTCACTCAGCTGAGCAATCTGATTGACTGCATGCGATATATCTCACTCAGCTGAGCAATCTGCTTGACTGTGCATGCGATATATCTCACTCAGCTGAGCAATCTGCTTGACTGTGTATGCGATATATCTCTCAGCTGAGCAATCTGCTTGACTGTGCATGCGATATATCTCACTCAGCTGAGCAATCTGCTTGACTGTGCATGCGATATATCTCACTCAGCTGAGCAATCTGCTTGACTGTGCATGCGATGTATCTCACTCAGCTGAGCAATCTGCTTGACTGTGCATGCGATATATCTCTCAGCTGAGCAATCTGCTTGACTGTGCATGCGATATATCTCACTCAGCTGAGCAATCTGCTTGACTGTGCATGCGATATATCTCACTCAGCTGAGCAATCTGCTTGACTGTGCATGCGATATATCTCTCAGCTGAGCAATCTGCTTGACTGTGCATGCGATATATCTCTCAGCTGAGCAATCTGCTTGACTGTGCATGCGATATATCTCACTCAGCTGAGCAATCTGCTTGACTGTGCATGCGATATATCTCACTCAGCTGAGCAATCTGCTTGACTGTGCATGCGATATATCTCACTCAGCTGAGCAATCTGCTTGACTGTGTATGCGATATATCTCACTCAGCTGAGCAATCTGCTTGACTGTGCATGCGATATATCTCACTAGGCTGAGCAATCTGCTTGACTGTGCATGCGATATATCTCACTCAGCTGAGCAATCTGCTTGACTGTGCATGCGATATATCTCACTCAGCTGAGCAATCTGCTTGACTGTGCATGCGATATATCTCACTCAGCTGAGCAATCTGCTTGACTGTGCATGCGATATATCTCACTCAGCTGAGCAATCTGCTTGACTGTGTATGCGATATATCTCACTCAGCTGAGCAATCTGCTTGACTGTGCATGCGATATATCTCACTAGGCTGAGCAATCTGCTTGACTGTGCATGCGATATATCTCACTCAGCTGAGCAATCTGCTTGACTGTGCATGCGATATATCTCACTAGGCTGAGCAATTTGCTTGACTGTGCATGCGATATGTATCACTCAGCTGAGCAATCTGCTTGACTGTGCATGCGATATATCTCACTCAGCTGAGCAATCTGCTTGACTGTGCATGCGATATATCTCACTCAGCTGAGCAATCTGCTTGACTGTGCATGCGATATATCTCACTCAGCTGAGCAATCTGCTTGACTGTGCATGCGATATATCTCACTCAGCTGAGCAATCTGCTTGACTGTGCATGTGATATATCTCACTCAGCTGAGCAATCTGCTTGACTGTGCATGCGATATATCTCACTCAGCTGAGCAATCTGCTTGAACAAAACTGGCTGTAGATATAAGAATGGTATTTGTATATAACTTGAGAAGTGTCTTTCATTATTCAGTATCCACAAATTGCAACTTTAATAACAAAGTGCGGAAGTCATTAGACAGGAGTTTGATAATAGACACAGTTAACAGTTTTTGGGTCAAGTTGAATTTAATTTAATTTTCATGTTAGATTTTCTTCGCATTGGTAAATGATAAAGAGCTCTATTATAAAGTAGTACAGAGCTCAGTAGAAAACACTTAAATGTCAAAGTTTTTCCGATAACTGGAAGCCGGTTGCATTAATTAAATGAGTATATGTTCACAATACTAGTGGGTTGGGCATCAGCTGAAGTTTGTTTCTTTCATTGGCATGTAAATGTAGGGCACTTCAGAATGTAACATAAAAGCAGTAATGTTGTTTAACGGCAGTTAATTGAAGGATTTAAATATATAAATCTGTGGAATGAAAAATTATACAATAATTATAATTCGGTTTTACGAACTTTTTAAGGGTGTTTATTCTATATGAACATCTCTTTGACACATTATATTATAAGTTACCTAGTACTTAGTTGACAGTCTAGTTTTTAAGTCCTATCCTGTATATGGCAACATGGGGCAATTTATGCCCTTCATTGGCCTTCCCGCTCTCAGGCGAGTAAATCTCAATGTATACCATGTATTGATGCAACGCAGAATGTTTATATCAGGAAGGTATTAGATCCAGCATACAACTTCACATTATCAGCTACGTACAGGTTAAACCGTCTATTTTCATAACGTTAGGACTCCGATATGGGTATTTTCTTCCCAAGAATTCTAATTAGTTTCTAGTTGTTTTATTTACTAGGATGTATAACTGTTATCTGATCTATCATTTCTTAATACTATTGACTGTTGTAGATTGACCCTTTTACAAAGAAAATGTTTTCCTCTAGGAGTTCACTTTTTTAAATTTGAGCACAAAATTACAATAATTTACGTCACTATAGTTGTCCATTTTCGTTTTTGAACAAATGAATTAGGTGAAACTAAATAGTCTACGACGTGTGCGACTGTGCGTATATGAAGCCTAACTAGGAACACGCTCTGTGTGACGCGTTGATAACCGCAAACATGCGATTATACGTTCAATACTCGAAACAAGTGTTTTCCTTCAAACATACTCCAAAATCATATGATCACAGTTGTCGAGTACTTCGTGAAACCACAATAAATGAAGAAATAAAAGCAACAAGTAATAACAATTCAAGAATGCGCATTGCAAACCTTTTTCTAATCGCCATAGCTATTATATACATCCCGACATGTTTTAATGTCGTGCAATATGCGTTGCTAAGATTTTTCTTTGCCATTTCGAATACTGTTTCTTCTGTCTATCAAACGTGTTGTGACAACATCCATTTTTTCACAATTTTATTGGGTAATTTTAAAATCAGAAATGTATTTTGGAACAGAGACACTGACACATTTATAAGAATAGCATTGACATCTTTAGGGGATGACCATTCTTTCTAGTTTTGACAAAATATGTCATTTTTAAGTAATTGTAACCAAAAGGTACCGGGATTTTTGCAGCAAGGGGTCGATTTATAGCCTAAAGTGTGTTTTTTATCCATGTTTTTCTAGTTTGGCTACTTTATACGCACCCATTGTATATTATAGACTATCTAATGTCACCTTAAAAATTCTTTCAAAAACGAAAAAAAAAGTACATATTATTATGCACTTAAATTCGCCCAGTTTTTTTTCTTATCATTAATTTTTTCCAAATGTATTTTTCATGTA
>OX246743.1:6260299-6393883 GCA_945910005.1 Isoperla grammatica | reverse complement strand
TGTGCTGACATGTTGCAGCCACTCAGCCGCTGGTGGGACGTAGCGTACTCCAGGAGGAACGGTTACCCACCACTAACCTCCCCCTCGGCGCCTACCCCAAGGGTTGACACGGCTCTCTATGTGCTGACATGTTGCAGCCACTCAGCCGCTAGTGGGACGTAGCGTACTCCAGGAGGAACGGTTACCCACCACTAACCTCCCCCTCGGCGCCTACCCCAAGGGTTGACACGGCTCTCTATGTGCTGACATGTTGCAGCCACTCAGCCGCTAGTGGGACGTAGCGTACTCCAGGAGGAACGGTTACCCACCACTAACCTCCCCCTCGGCGCCTACCCCAAGGGTTGACACGGCTCTCTATGTGCTGACATGTTGCAGCCACTCAGCCGCTAGTGGGACGTAGCGTACTCCAGGAGGAACGGTTACCCACCACTAACCTCCCCCTCGGCGCCTACCCCAAGGGTTGACTCTCTATGTGCTGACATGTTGCAGCCACTCAGCCGCTAGTGGGACGTAGCGTACTCCTGGAGGAACGGTTACCCACCACTAACCTCCCCCTCGGCGCCTACCCCAAGGGTTGACACGACTCTCTATGTGCTGACATGTTGCAGCCACTCAGCCGCTGGTGGGACGTAGCGTACTCCAGGAGGAACGGTTACCCACCACTAACCTCCCCCTCGGCGCCTACCCCAAGGGTTGACTCTCTATGTGCTGACATGTTGCAGCCACTCAGCCGCTAGTGGGACGTAGCGTACTCCTGGAGGAACGGTTACCCACCACTAACCTCCCCCTCGGCGCCTACCCCAAGGGTTGACACGGCTCTCTATGTGCTGACATGTTGCAGCCACTCAGCCGCTAGTGGGACGTAGCGTACTCCAGGAGGAACGGTTACCCACCACTAACCTCCCCCTCGGCGCCTACCCCAAGGGTTGACTCTCTATGTGCTGACATGTTGCAGCCACTCAGCCGCTGGTGGGACGTAGCATACTCCAGGAGGAACGGTTACCCACCACTAACCTCCCCCTCGGCGCCTACCCCAAGGGTTGACTCTCTATGTGCTGACATGTTGCAGCCACTCAGCCGCTGGTGGGACGTAGCGTACTCCAGGAGGAACGGTTACCCACCACTAACCTCCCCCTCGGCGCCTACCCCAAGGGTTGACTCTCTATGTGCTGACATGTTGCAGCCACTCAGCCGCTGGTGGGACGTAGCGTACTCCAGGAGGAACGGTTACCCACCACTAACCTCCCCCTCGGCGCCTACCCCAAGGGTTGACTCTCTATGTGCTGACATGTTGCAGCCACTCAGCCGCTAGTGGGACGTAGCGTACTCCAGGAGGAACGGTTACCCACCACTAACCTCCCCCTCGGCGCCTTCCCCAAGGGTTGACTCTCTATGTGCTGACATGTTGCAGCCACTCAGCCGCTAGTGGGACGTAGCGTACTCCAGGAGGAACGGTTACCCACCACTAACCTCCCCCTCGGCGCCTTCCCCAAGGGTTGACTCTCTATGTGCTGACATGTTGCAGCCACTCAGCCGCTAATGGGACGTAGCGTACTCCAGGAGGAACGGTTACCCACCACTAACCTCCCCCTCGGCGCCTACCCCAAGGGTTGACACGGCTCTCTATGTGCTGACATGTTGCAGCCACTCAGCCGCTAGTGGGACGTAGCGTACTCCAGGAGGAACGGTTACCCACCACTAACCTCCCCCTCGGCGCCTACCCCAAGGGTTGACTCTCTATGTGCTGACATGTTGCAGCCACTCAGCCGCTAGTGGGACGTAGCGTACTCCAGGAGGAACGGTTACCCACCACTAACCTCCCCCTCGGCGCCTACCCCAAGGGTTGACACGGCTCTCTATGTGCTGACATGTTGCAGCCACTCAGCCGCTAGTGGGACGTAGCGTACTCCAGGAGGAACGGTTACCCACCACTAACCTCCCCCTCGGCGCCTACCCCAAGGGTTGACTCTCTATGTGCTGACATGTTGCAGCCACTCAGCCGCTAGTGGTACGTAGCGTACTCCAGGAGGAACGGTTACCCACCACTAACCTCCCCCTCGGCGCCTACCCCAAGGGTTGACACGACTCTCTATGTGCTGACATGTTGCAGCCACTCAGCCGCTAGTGGGACGTAGCATACTCCAGGAGGAACGGTTACCCACCACTAACCTCCCCCTCGGCGCCTACCCCAAGGGTTGACACGGCTCTCTATGTGCTGACATGTTGCAGCCACTCAGCCGCTGGTGGGACGTAGCATACTCCAGGAGGAACGGTTACCCACCACTAACCTCCCCCTCGGCGCCTACCCCAAGGGTTGACTCTCTATGTGCTGACATGTTGCAGCCACTCAGCCGCTGGTGGGAAGTAGCGTACTCCAGGAGGAACGGTTACCCACCACTAACCTCCCCCTCGGCGCCTACCCCAAGGGTTGACTCTCTATGTGCTGACATGTTGCAGCCACTCAGCCGCTAGTGGGACGTAGCGTACTCCAGGAGGAACGGTTACCCACCACTAACCTCCCCCTCGGCGCCTACCCCAAGGGTTGACTCTCTATGTGCTGACATGTTGCAGCCACTCAGCCGCTAGTGGGACGTAGCGTACTCCAGGAGGAACGGTTACCCACCACTAACCTCCCCCTCGGCGCCTACCCCAAGGGTTGACTCTCTATGTGCTGACATGTTGCAGCCACTCAGCCGCTAATGGGACGTAGCGTACTCCAGGAGGAACGGTTACCCACCACTAACCTCCCCCTCGGCGCCTACCCCAAGGGTTGACACGGCTCTCTATGTGCTGACATGTTGCAGCCACTCAGCCGCTAGTGGGACGTAGCGTACTCCAGGAGGAACGGTTACCCACCACTAACCTCCCCCTCGGCGCCTACCCCAAGGGTTGACACGGCTCTCTATGTGCTGACATGTTGCAGCCACTCAGCCGCTAGTGGGACGTAGCGTACTCCAGGAGGAACGGTTACCCACCACTAACCTCCCCCTCGGCGCCTACCCCAAGGGTTGACACGGCTCTCTATGTGCTGACATGTTGCAGCCACTCAGCCGCTGGTGGGACGTAGCATACTCCAGGAGGAACGGTTACCCACCACTAACCTCCCCCTCGGCGCCTACCCCAAGGGTTGACTCTCTATGTGCTGACATGTTGCAGCCACTCAGCCGCTGGTGGGACGTAGCGTACTCCAGGAGGAACGGTTACCCACCACTAACCTCCCCCTCGGCGCCTACCCCAAGGGTTGACACGGCTCTCTATGTGCTGACATGTTGCAGCCACTCAGCCGCTGGTGGGACGTAGCGTACTCCAGGAGGAACGGTTACCCACCACTAACCTCCCCCTCGGCGCCTACCCCAAGGGTTGACACGGCTCTCTATGTGCTGACATGTTGCAGCCACTCAGCCGCTGGTGGGACGTAGCGTACTCCAGGAGGAACGGTTACCCACCACTAACCTCCCCCTCGGCGCCTACCCCAAGGGTTGACACGGCTCTCTATGTGCTGACATGTTGCAGCCACTCAGCCGCTAGTGGGACGTAGCGTACTCCAGGAGGAACGGTTACCCACCACTAACCTCCCCCTCGGCGCCTACCCCAAGGGTTGACACGGCTCTCTATGTGCTGACATGTTGCAGCCACTCAGCCGCTAGTGGGACGTAGCGTACTCCAGGAGGAACGGTTACCCACCACTAACCTCCCCCTCGGCGCCTACCCCAAGGGTTGACACGGCTCTCTATGTGCTGACATGTTGCAGCCACTCAGCCGCTAGTGGGACGTAGCGTACTCCAGGAGGAACGGTTACCCACCACTAACCTCCCCCTCGGCGCCTACCCCAAGGGTTGACACGGCTCTCTATGTGCTGACATGTTGCAGCCACTCAGCCGCTAGTGGGACGTAGCGTACTCCAGGAGGAACGGTTACCCACCACTAACCTCCCCCTCGGCGCCTACCCCAAGGGTTGACACGGCTCTCTATGTGCTGACATGTTGCAGCCACTCAGCCGCTGGTGGGACGTAGCGTACTCCAGGAGGAACGGTTACCCACCACTAACCTCCCCCTCGGCGCCTACCCCAAGGGTTGACACGGCTCTCTATGTGCTGACATGTTGCAGCCACCCAGCCGCTAGTGGGACGTAGCGTACTCCAGGAGGAACGGTTACCCACCACTAACCTCCCCCTCGGCGCCTACCCCAAGGGTTGACACGGCTCTCTATGTGCTGACATGTTGCAGCCACTCAGCCGCTGGTGGGACGTAGCGTACTCCAGGAGGAACGGTTACCCACCACTAACCTCCCCCTCGGCGCCTACCCCAAGGGTTGACACGGCTCTCTATGTGCTGACATGTTGCAGCCACTCAGCCGCTAGTGGGACGTAGCGTACTCCAGGAGGAACGGTTACCCACCACTAACCTCCCCCTCGGCGCCTACCCCAAGGGTTGACACGGCTCTCTATGTGCTGACATGTTGCAGCCACTCAGCCGCTGGTGGGACGTAGCGTACTCCAGGAGGAACGGTTACCCACCACTAACCTCCCCCTCGGCGCCTACCCCAAGGGTTGACACGGCTCTCTATGTGCTGACATGTTGCAGCCACTCAGCCGCTAGTGGGACGTAGCGTACTCCAGGAGGAACGGTTACCCACCACTAACCTCCCCCTCGGCGCCTACCCCAAGGGTTGACACGGCTCTCTATGTGCTGACATGTTGCAGCCACTCAGCCGCTGGTGGGACGTAGCGTACTCCAGGAGGAACGGTTACCCACCACTAACCTCCCCCTCGGCGCCTACCCCAAGGGTTGACACGGCTCTCTATGTGCTGACATGTTGCAGCCACTCAGCCGCTAGTGGGACGTAGCGTACTCCAGGAGGAACGGTTACCCACCACTAACCTCCCCCTCGGCGCCTACCCCAAGGGTTGACTCTCTATGTGCTGACATGTTGCAGCCACTCAGCCGCTAGTGGGACGTAGCGTACTCCTGGAGGAACGGTTACCCACCACTAACCTCCCCCTCGGCGCCTACCCCAAGGGTTGACACGGCTCTCTATGTGTTGACATGTTGCAGCCACTCAGCCGCTAGTGGGACGTAGCGTACTCCAGGAGGAACGGTTACCCACCACTAACCTCCCCCTCGGCGCCTACCCCAAGGGTTGACACGGCTCTCTATGTGCTGACATGTTGCAGCCACTCAGCCGCTAGTGGGACGTAGCGTACTCCAGGAGGAACGGTTACCCACCACTAACCTCCCCCTCGGCGCCTACCCCAAGGGTTGACACGGCTCTCTATGTGCTGACATGTTGCAGCCACTCAGCCGCTGGTGGGACGTAGCGTACTCCAGGAGGAACGGTTACCCACCACTAACCTCCCCCTCGGCGCCTACCCCAAGGGTTGACTCTCTATGTGCTGACATGTTGCAGCCACTCAGCCGCTAGTGGGACGTAGCGTACTCCAGGAGGAACGGTTACCCACCACTAACCTCCCCCTCGGCGCCTACCCCAAGGGTTGACACGGCTCTCTATGTGCTGACATGTTGCAGCCACTCAGCCGCTAGTGGGACGTAGCGTACTCCAGGAGGAACGGTTACCCACCACTAACCTCCCCCTCGGCGCCTACCCCAAGGGTTGACACGGCTCTCTATGTGCTGACATGTTGCAGCCACTCAGCCGCTGGTGGGACGTAGCGTACTCCAGGAGGAACGGTTACCCCCCACTAACCTCCCCCTCGGCGCCTACCACAAGGGTTGACACGGCTCTCTATGTGCTGACATGTTGCAGCCACTCAGCCGCTAGTGGGACGTAGCGTACTCCAGGAGGAACGGTTACCCACCACTAACCTCCCCCTCGGCGCCTACCCCAAGGGTTGACACGGCTCTCTATGTGCTGACATGTTGCAGCCACTCAGCCGCTAGTGGGACGTAGCGTACTCCAGGAGGAACGGTTACCCACCACTAACCTCCCCCTCGGCGCCTACCCCAAGGGGTGACTCTCTATGTGCTGACATGTTGCAGCCCTACTCTCTTCTCGCCATAGATTCTCACAGCGGGTCGTCTTAATGACATCCCAACAAACATTTTGATGCCTTCCCGCACTTTTCCCGATGTCTTTTCCCGCACATTGCATATGCGGGTCCTGTAAGGGAAACCCGTACGGGACCCGCCTAGAAGTGTCCTACTGGCCGATGTCGGGTCCCGTACGGGTTTCACGCCATCTTCCCGCAATCTTCCCGCAATCTTCCCACTTGTATCCCGCAACCTTCCCGCACGGATTGCCCGCTATCTTCCCGCTAGTATCCCACAACTTTCCCACACAGGCTGCCCGCTAGTATCCCGCAGCTTTCCCACTAGTATTCCGCAACCTTCCCGCTCGGATTGCCCGCTATCTTCCCGCTAATATCCCGCAGCTTTCCCGCATGGGCTGCCCGCTATTTTCCCGGGGCACCCCCCCTCATCAGTGCATGACATTGAAACAAACTGAAAAGTAACACAGTTTTTAGTTTTCAGTCTAGTTTCTTATTTACCCTTTTCTCAAATAAGCGTTTTATGGTTATTATTAGTCGAGTAATTATATTTATCTGTGGTCGAGGTGTGATAGGAATGAACATAATATGAACATTGGAGTGAAACTTAATCTATTTATAGGTAAAGCCAATTGGCAACAAAATTCTATTTTTTTTAAATCCAGTAGTTTCTCTTTTAAAAAAATGCAATTATAGTCTCTAGCCTAATACAGAAAAAATTGGATTAAGTTCCTAGTGTTCTTATTAGACAAGGAAATTGGGTTTAAAAATAATGAAACAAAAGCAATGTGTATATAAAGTGCAAGTGAATTTTATTACTAAAATACGTAATAATGTACAATTGTTATGTAATGCCTCTGATACTGTTACTGAATTATTGATTACTGTTACTTTGGAGAATCTGAAAATTATGTTATGTAGTAAGTGTGACATGTTCTTATTTTCCTACTTTGCCTTAACAAGGAAAACAAGATTGTTATCGAACCAGTATAAAGTTTGACACACCAAACTGGTCTATTTATTATATTTTTTTTAGGTCCTCACAAACTGAAATAATAACAGTTCAATGCCTTGATACACTACCATAGATCACCACGACATGAGATCATGTTTTTGCAGCAGACACTTTTTCATAAAATGTTCATAAAATAATGTAGATAGGCCTATACATATTTGAGGGCTGCGAGTGGGGGTTCAGCCTTTGTTGCCATCAACGACCCGCTTCTTTGCGCGTACCGTTCTTCCGCCATGACGATCCCTGGCATTTGCCAGCCACAATATTAAGATTTTTTCAATGTCATTGACTTGGGCAGTTTTGGAGTTGGCTCTCACAGCAACTAAAATAAAGTTAAAGATAAATTACAAAACTATATCAAGTCACAGTCCAAGGCAATGAATAATTTGGTGGTTTTGTAGACCCATTTGCTAAAACTAAGGGATTCACGTCAATACAATAAAAATAATAGAGTATCAAAAAACGGCCTAGCTAGATTAGAGAACAATTATTTATTTTACCGTCAAATGGCAATTAATAACCACAATGGAGGGCAAAGTGTCAACAACCACCACAAAAAGGTTTCATCTGAGGGAAGTGGACATATGGCTATAAGGTGCTTTTTATGTTAGGTGCTGCTGTTTATTTTACAAAATAAAATTATGTAATTCTGAAGAGACAAGCTGAAAAGCGCTAGTATGCACTAAGCAGGGCGTGCAAGCGTGAGAAATATGATTAACACTTTTGGACAATTTGTTACAAAAATATAATAATTCATTGCTATTTTTATTATCGACCCACACCACCCACTCACAACGCTCTTTCCCCCCCCCCCCCCCCCAATATGGGTGAAGACCTAAATTGTAGTGTGTGGTAGACGGCCCGAACTGAAAGGGGGAGGGGGGGGGGGGGGGTCGGGGGTGTTTGGCCCACGGAAAATGCATTTTTCAACGTCATTTTTGTGATAATCTGTGTGTTTTAGAGCAGTAGAATGAAAAAAATTGTCAGTTTGTTTTATAAAAGAATATCTCGTTTTGAACTGACTCTGTGAATATATTGTCTTATTTTTACTTTGTTATATGTGCTTAAACTTTGTCTACACATTTTATTTATTCGTAAAAAAACAAAAACAAAAATCAGAACACTAGAGGTTCATTGCAAAGCTTATGGGCGCCGCAAGGGGGGGCCAAAGGGCATTTGCCCCCCTTGGATTTGAGGAATTTAAAATTTTAACTGACTATACGATGCGCGCCAGATGCGCCATTTCATATAAATTATGTAAATAAAAAATAAAATAACTAAATAACAAATATTTTCTAGTTTATCCGTCCCGTCACGAAACTGTTATTTTAACGCGATCCGATGAAATTGTTATTTGTTGTGTATACATAAATGAAAGAACCACTGACTGACTGTTACGACCGGGGGCAATATGAGCACGCCACCCCCGGCCCCCGCACCACTCGTCACATGCTCACAGACTAGCCTCCTATCCTTTTATCAACATTTCTTATGTTTTTTTTTCTATACTTACATTGCATTATATATGCATTTTACTTTTTGTACCTATAGTCAATCACAGCCAGACGAGCCACGCTCTCAAATGATATTGTTCCTACGTGTTTATAATTGCTTTTCCTTGTGTTTTGTTCAACTTATATATAACAACTACGCAGGCATTCTATATTTGTGACTAGTCACAAGATATTGGTCCTACGTTTTGATGATTTCCGTCATGTAGTATAATTTTTAATTTAATTTATACGAGCACATATTACCTGTTAGTACACACCAAAATGGAACATCGAACTCATTTCCTAATCAAAGCAAATCCTTATTTAAACGGCGCGTTTGCAAAAGATTGAACTTAAGCGAATAGTTGTCGACTCTGGCTAGTTAAAATCCTGCCAGAAAAGATATATTTTGATAAGCAAAGTATGTGAGACGAAGCCACAGCCGTAACTATTTTTTATACTACTAAATTATCTTAGATCCCTGTCTAGTCTAGATCATCGTATTAATCAATCAATGCATATTAATTTTAGATTGTATGCTTCCTTGTATGTATGTATTTTTATTTACCTATAACTAAGGTTATATTAAAAAAGGAAAATATTGAAGCAAAATGTAATACAATTATTATTAGTCGTTAATAAAATTCGATGTACATTCGTCCAACCAAATTAGTAATTTCCGATCGAATAGCTCAACTTCGGTCTTCAGCCTGATGTTAAAGTGAACGAAACCGTGTTAGCAAAGCAACCCAAAAACACAACAGGATTTGGAAGATAATATTTGATAGCATCTTGAAAATATGAATTCGAACTTAGAAGAAACCTACCTTAGTATTCTTGATTTTCAGGAACAATTGTGTCTTCACGTGATTTTTATAATAATGAACTTGTCCATAACGAAGTTGAATCCTATTTTTCGTTTTAAAAACACGAGTCGTCAATATACCGTTGCCAGTCAGTTTTGTTCTTCTTTCCTTTCTTCCGACCACACACACTCACACACAAACACACTCCACGACACGGATCAATATTCAGTGGATTAAAAAAAAAAATCGCAATAAGATTATGATACTAATAAAGCCCTAACTTATTTTATTTTTTCACGAAAGAACATGATAGCACACGTGTAAGTAACGTCTAACACCCACGAAGTATAAACTTGTTGTGTAGTCCAGTCAGTGTTTTGGACTGTTTTGCTTACCACGGTGGGATTCCCACCCCACTCCGCCCGAATCTTATCACCACTATAGCGAG
This sequence comes from Isoperla grammatica, assembly GCA_945910005.1. NCBI lineage: Eukaryota > Metazoa > Arthropoda > Insecta > Plecoptera > Perlodidae > Isoperla > Isoperla grammatica. The sequence goes on along the minus strand of OX246743.1, from coordinate 6,384,116 downwards.
CGGCACCGTATTACAAAGCTTAGTAGGACTTGTAGCATAGATAATGAATGAACACGTTGTAATTTCTTATCGGTGGTGGTCGAATTAAGTACGGTTATCATCAGCTACATAAGCAATATCACAACACATAATAACAATACAAAGAGAGCCTTCTTCATAGTGCGGTATCCTTTGTCATTACAGTTTTCTTACAGTTTATAAGCACCAAAGTTACTTTTTAAACTGAGCTTTTTAAATTAACAATATGAATGTGCGTACGATGCATTGTAGGTTGTGCATACTGAAACTAGTCTCACTTTCTTGAATTGAATAGGACGTAAACAATACTTCCTTACAGTAGACGTATATTGAGAAGTTACTTTTTTACCTTATTTATTACCACTTCTATAATGTATATCATACTCATATTGTATAGATATGAGGTATAACAGTTGGCTATGATGTCAGGTGCATGATGTTGCTAAATTTGAAATTAAGCTTCAGCGACACATTTACAATAATACATGGAAACTTTGTAATCTTCAAATCGTTCATTGAATTCAATTAATTTGTTCGTTGTCTTATCTGTAAATGAAGAACCAATACAAATACAATAGATAGTTGCAGACGATTGATTACCAGCTAGCCTATTTAAAATCCATTGATTCTATGTAACATCTGTCATTTTAAATATTTCTGGAAAACACTCAAAACAGGTATAAATCCCTCCCCCTATGCCGTTGTCATTACGAAACACAATTTTCACATAAACAGCTTTATCATAATAGTATTCATAGTTTCATACTTACCTTATCTAAGAACTTCATTTACTTCATCTTCTCAATTTAGTAGAGGAGCAAAAGGTATCTCGTGCGCCTTTCGTGAAAGAGTATTGCGGTAAACGGTATTCTGTTACGGCATACCACACGAGTATTTTGCACCTACCTGGCAGATCCTGGCACGCTGCAGAGAGCGCCAGGAGCGTCGTGACGTCATACACTATTTCATCAATAACTTTTGAACGGTTCATATCACAGAAAATATCAAGATAAAAATATTATAGACAATTTAAATACAAATCGATTGATGTATACCAATAGGGTAATCATGCAATATTTAAGAGAGATATTGCTAACAAATAATAATAATTAGATGTGTATATGAAATGCAGGGCATCCCTCATCGTAATATCTATTTATAACTATTTCGGAGTTATAATTGTATCGCTGTGAAGGACTAAATAATCGTAGTTATCCCAACATACCCATGGATATATGTTGTTTAACAATAATAATAATAATAATTATTGTATACTAGTTACTATTCATAGACTGATTAGTAAAACTCACGTTTGTTAGAAGTTCTCTTCATCTTCATCATCATTGTCTTCATCCTCATCTCCCGTGTTGTCGGTATTCAAGCACTCTTGTTCCTCGTCTTCAGTTGAGCAGCCACAAAGCTCGGTGCACCTCATGTTATTTGCTTTGCTGCTGCATCTTGACGCACACCTTGATTTTAAGCAGTTGACGGCAGCCGGTGCAGGTTCGAGGGCTGTCATGACTGCCACATACTCGTTGCTCTCAAGTAGCCATCCGTAGTCTTCGGGTAATAAGTTGATAGGGTTGGCAACCTGGTCATTATGCCACACCCAGCATTGATGGTGAGCACGTAGTATGGCTTGGAGATATGCGGCTTTGCTGGGTGGAAGCTTTTGGTGGGTGCTTGGCAAGACTTTTTGTGAAACATGCGCTATCGAAGGTCAGACACTGAGCTCAGTTTAGTGAATGGACAGTACAGTTTGCAAACAAACTTCTCTAGACCACTTATCACGGAGTCTTTTAGAGCAACAGTTTAACCTAGTTCTTTAAATGCTGAAAATATTTCATGAGTAAAATAAATAAATTCACATATAGAGTCTACCCACTCAGTAACTAAACTGATTTGCAGTGGGAGACTTAAAGTGACTAAACCAACCCTGTAGGCCTCGAACACCATCGACGATTGAGCTATAACCAATCAAAGATCGAAATTTCAAATACAATCATATGAATCAGTGATTGGACAGTGCGAACACCTGCAGACAGATGCCAGAATCCACAGAAAATTTCAAGGGAACAATTCTATTACGAAATACTATTTGAGTATTTTGCACCTACTTGGCACATCGTCGGATTCTCTGAAAGCTTTCCAGCACGAAAGCTTCCCCATTCCTGAAAATCCCCCAGTGTTGTCGGAACCACTGAAAGCGTGAAATCCAGTTAGTCCTGAAACTTGATTGTGTCCAAATGTGTTGTATAGTGACCCAAGTGCTATCGTTCTATTATTTCCCCCTTCACCTGTAATGAACACAGTATTTTTTACAGAGATCGGTGTAACGTCGCAGTGCCAGGATAAGGACATCTGTATCTGGGGAAAAAATAGATGTTTGAGTAGCTCCTCGTTTTGTCGCATCTACTGCATGAAACAACATCTTTGTATCGGTTTCTTCTTGTTCACTATTTAAGTGTGGTAGAAGTGTTTTTGTACTAATAGTCTTGTTACTCCATGCGACAACTGTTTGTCGCTCCATGGCCTGTGAGGCTCGAATTATCTTCTGTGAAAAATATTCTGTTAGCTCATACTTGGTTTTGGTGTGACCAAGTAGTTGTGACATGCTCAAGTGCCCGATGGGCGTGTTGTCTGTAATGCGATAAGCTACAGCAGCTTTTCCGCCTTGCCGGGTCTTTCGAGTAGCCGATTTTAATGAAACAGGAATGTCATATCTATCAAATACCATACCACGTGGACCTCTGAAAACTCACTATAACTGTTGTCAATGCGTATGATAAGAAATTTGGCTAGATCCTCACAAGTGCTGGTGTGTGGAAGAATCCGACTATGAAATATTTTCAGCATTTAAATAACTAGGTTAAACTATTGCTCTAAAAGACTCCGTGATAAGTAGTCTAGAGAAGTTTGTTTGCAAACTGTACTGTCCATTCACTAAACTGAGCTCAGTGTCTGACCTTCGATAGCGCATGTTTCACAAACAGTCTTGCCAAGCACCCACCAAAAGCTTCCACCCAGCAAAGCCGCATATCTCCAAGCCATACTACGTGCTCACCATCAATGCTGGGTGTGGCATAATGACCAGGTTGCCAACCCTATCAACTTATTACCCGAAGACTACGGATGGCTACTTGAGAGCAACGAGTATGTGGCAGTCATGACAACCCTCGAACCTGCACCGGCTGCCGTCAACTGCTTAAAATCAAGGTGTGCGTCAAGATGCAGCTGCAAAGCAAATAACATGAGGTGCACCGAGCTTTGTGGCTGCTCAACTGAAGACGAGGAACAAGAGTGCTTGAATACCGACAACACGGGAGATGAGGATGAAGACAATGATGATGAAGATGAAGAGAACTTCTAACAAACGTGAGTTTTACTAATCAGTCTATGAATAGTAACTAGTATACAATAATAATTATTATTATTATTGTTAAACAACAGATATCCATGGGTATGTTGGGATGACTACGATTATTTAGTCCTTCACAGCGATACAATTATAACTCCGAAATAGTTATAAATAGATATTACGATGAGGGATGCCCTGCATTTCATATACACATCTAATTATTATTATTTGTTAGCAATATCTCTCTTAAATATTGCATGATTACCCTATTGGTATACATCAATCGATTTGTATTTAAATTGTCTATAATATTTTCATCTTGATATTTTCTGTGATATGAACCGTTCAAAAGTTATTGATGAAAAAGTGTATGACGTCACGACGCTCCTGGCGCCCTCTGCAGCATGTGCCAAGTAGGTGCAAAATACTCAAATAGTATTTCGTAATAGAATTGTTCCCTTGACATTTTCTGTGACATGAACCGTTCAAACGTTATTAATTAAAACGTGTCTATGACGTCATAACGCTCCTGGCGCCCTCTGCAGCGTGCCAGGATGTGCCAGGTAGGTGCAAAATACTCGTATAGTATTTTATAGTGGAATTGTTGCCTACATATTTTCTGTGACATGAACTGTTCAAACGTTATTAGTTCAAACGTGTATATGACGTCACGACGCTCCTGGCGCCCTCTGCAGGCCGCTAGAATGTGGCAGATAGGTTATAAATGCTCGTCTTGTATGACATCATAAAATTGTCCTCTTGATATTTTCTGTGACATAAACCACTCAAAAGTTATTAATTAAAACGTGTCTATGACGTCACGAAGCTCCTGGCGCCCTCTGCAGCGTGCCAGGATCTGCCAGGTAGGTGCAAAATACTCGTGTGGTATGCCGTAACAGAATACCGTTTACCGCAATACTCTTTCACGAAAGGCGCACGAGAACCTTAATGTTACCTTTTGCTCCTCTACTAATTCGATCATCAGTAAGTTTTTGATTATCACTGTGACGTATCGTAATACCATTCATAAAACGTTTTAACAATATTATTTGATGTAACGTACCATATCAAAACCATCGAAAGCCAAATCAGGAAAAAATAATAAACAATACATTTCTAGAAAGTATACTATCAACTACTAACCAGTAGTCCTACCTACTACCAACATAACTACCAACAACACCCATTTCTGTAACTACTTGGATTTATTAGAAATATAAAATGAGTTTTATTAATACATTTATTTACTTATTCATGGTTATGAAGGAAATAACTTGTGAATGGAATTTTGAATGTTGTATAGAGCGAATAAATACTCGAATAAATCATTGGTATCTATCGTCAATCAAAAGATAAAGATAATAAAGAACAAAGAATTATATGGTTTACCCGGACGTACGCAACAAAAACATCTTTTCCAAATCTTGCCCTTTCTTCGCGGGATCCTATGTGGGTTATCCCATGTTTTTCCCGTACACGGGACGTCCCTTACCCTTCCCTCGCGCTTCCAGTGTAGGGCGTCCCGTGACTTTCCTATACACGGGACGTCCCTTATCATTCCCAAGCGCTTCCCGTACGGGACGTCCCGTGACTTTCCCAGACAGGGACATCCCTTAACATTCCCTCGCGCTTCCCGTGAGGGATATCCCGTGAGTTTCCCAGATGCGGGACGTCCCTAAGCCTTCCCTCGCAGGCCCTGACCGGCACATCCCAGATCTTCCCGTTTCCAGCAGTTAACCCGCACATCCCTTGACTTTCCCGCACGGGTCCCGCAGTATCATGTTTGTTGGGATAGGAAGCGCGGCTGAATTAACGTTTCCTCGGGATATTGAATCAAAGACGGCGATCATCCGCCTCGTCTTATCATCGGATCCCTTTATTTTGTATTCTTATGAAATCTCACCTTTTAGCCCGAAGACCGAAAGACCTCCGTCTAGATACACCGGCAAGTAATTACAATATACAGGCCTGGAGGAGGAAATTTTAATTGAGATTCTAATTCAGGCAACGATTATCAAATTAAGGAAAGTTAGGTTCGTTATTTATAATTTAAGGAAGTGGGTTGAGATGAGCTCGTCGTATTTTACACCGCCTTCGAACTGAACGCGGGCCAGGCAGGTAAAGTTTCCACTAAGGGGGGGGGGGGGGAACTATACGTCACCGCACTAGGTAGGGGAGGGGGAGGGGGGGGGGAAGGGGTGAATATCTCCAGGCATTCAGATAACTTCGTTTTGAAACAAAAACTCGATATCGAACTCAATTTACGATCCTATAGGACTAAATTGTTGTGACTAGAATCTGATGAACAGAGTAGAGAAGAGAATACTCTTGATGTTCACAGATACAGAACACCAGTCTAGAAAGTCCAAATACACAATTTGCCAGAATTTCCTAAAAGATCGCGCACACTTATCCGTCGAACGGAAGAAAACTTTTCCGATCGAATTAAATAGATGTACTTCAATTCCACCCCGCACACTTGTCGGAAACGAAGCGACCGGCAGCCGCTGCATATATCCGGCCGCAGTTTGACCGGCTTGCCGCGCTTCACGCGATGTGCCGGACCAACCGGCAGCCGCTGCATATATCCGGCCGCAGTTTGGCCGGCTTGCCGCGCTTCACGCATACGATGTGCGCGACCTACCGGCGCCGCTGCATATATCCAGCCGCAGTTTGCCCGGCTTGCCGCGCTTCACGCATACGATGTGCGCGGACCTACCGGCAGCCGCTGCATATATCCTGCCGCAGTTTGGCCGGCTTGCCGCGCTTCACGCGATGTGCTTGGACCTACCGGCAGCCGCTGCATACATCCGGCCGCAGTTTGGCCAGCTTGCCGCGCTTCACGCGATGTGCTTGGACCTACCGGCAGCCGCTGCATACATCCGGCCGCAGTTTGGCCGGCTTGCCGCGCTTCACGCGATGTGCTTGGACCTACCGGCAGCCGCTGCATACATCCGGCCGCAGTTTGGCCGGCTTGCCGCGCTTCACGCGATGTGCGCGGACCTACCGGCAGCCGCTGCATATATCCGGCTGCAGTTTGGCCGGCTTGCCGCGCTTCACGCGATGTGCTTGGACCTACCGGCAGCCGCTGCATATATCCGGCTGCAGTTTGGCCGGCTTGCCGCGCTTCACGCGATGTGCGGGGACCTACCGGCAAAACAGTTGAACCTGAACACAAGAAACTTGTAGAACCTGTAGTTAGGATAAACGACTTCATATACTGCTGGGTAATATGACGTCGGTGGTCGGCCTTTCTGTCGCCTATTATGACAGGCAGAGCTATCAGTACCCTGGGCCTATCCATGGGGCAAAAAGGCTTTCAGGTCACAAAGAGGTCACATGATGACGAATATGTCACGAGAGCCCTCTTTGCGGGGACCGGTCCCCGCCTCAAGCGGCCACTTCACACGGGTAATGTCCACAGTAAATCAGTGGAGGCACATTTGAACCGACCCCTGCCATGCTCGGAACAGACTGCGTATTATAGAGTCAGCTGCCTATGAATAATGCAGAGCGCACTCAGACTGCAAAAAGACATTTTGATTGATCTGCCCAACAATATACGTCTTCATGTTTTGAAAGATTTTTAAAATTTCATTTTGCGACTTAGCTTTGGCAATTGCCGATCAATCAAGTGGGCTTCGAAAAACTAGAAACGTGTCAGGGCGTGAATAACTATAATATGTTGATGACTTTTGTCAAGTGTCGTGCCTATGATACCTCTTCCCCACCCCCCTCTCTCTCTTTTCGATGAGTCATCAGTGGAGGCACAGTTTTTATTATTTATTATTTTTCATTTATTTATTATTTTCTTTTTTTGGCATATTGTTCCGAACTGACAATTGCAAACGTAGATTCGAGCTTACGATTGGCGGCGCATGCGCAGTAGCTCAGTTCGGCCAGTCTACGATTGCAATCTTTTTATAGACCGAGCTCTAAAATAAGATTGTGAATCGTAGCTCCGAGTCACGTGAACCAATCAGGAAGGAGAACGGTTAAATACGTATTGAGCACTGTCACAACATATCCCCACGCAACAACTACTTTAATGGAAACAAAGAGCCAATAACTTTAATTATATATTTGTTTGTTATTAAGGCTTGTCTTATTAGTTATTATTATTGGATTTATTTCCTAGTTAAACGATTTTAGGATTTTCAGCTGGTGAAGTTGATTGGATAATTGTAGATTGCGATTGCAATTGGGGACTCCATTCTACGATTCCAATAGGGAACACGCGTATGAAAATTTTAATTGATTTTTAAATACTATGTCTCTCATTTAATAATGTTGATAATGTTGTGTCTTTGAATTTTGAAAAACGGATCAGTCTATGCCTCAAAATAATTGGTTTAGTAACGATAAATAAAAGGGCGCGAAAACCGAGCCGCCGCCATGTAGAGTGGATTTGACGTCATGGTTTTGTACTGTGTACGCTCACCGCCTCAGCGATTGGTCTGTAACGCCACGTCTACAGAATCATTGCGTCACAGCCACCTGTACGCGTTTCAGATCCCCGAGTTGAAACTTCAATAAATGCGACCACATGAAACCTATTTAAAAATTTCTTTTTTACTTGGGACTCGCATTAATATACTTTTTGTATCTGCTACTATTAAACTAAGTGTTTGGTTTAACAAAAAAAGAACGTAGGCCTACGCGTGTTGCCTATTGTAGTGTGATAGGGGCTTATATGTATTAAAAATGGTTGGATGGAAGAGAAACAGGCATTTGCATTAATCCCGTCATAAATAAAGACGAAAAGCTATCAGTCAATAAATCCGTATTATAAATATATAATTCGATTGCTGACCGTCCTAACGTTACCATCGACTCCAGAAGATGGTAGGAACGTACCTGCCAAAACATAGAGTAACAACCGATTCTTTTCAGAACCAAACACTCGTCCGAGAGGGCTTGAAACCGCAAAGACATGCTTATCACCCGGTAGCCCTGAAAATCTACGAATTAATATATATATATGTTTATTTATGTCATATTATCATGATTCTTGATTCATGAGTAATTTTACTCCGTGATATTGTTTGTTGGTTTAGTTTTCATCTAGCTATAGTTTTTATCATTTCTGTACAATTGTAGTTGTAGGTAAGATGGATGAATTCCTTAATCAATCGATCAATCCCTCTCCCTCCCTTATCATTGTATGATTTTATTTTCTTTTTAACCTACAATTCTAACTTATTATTTCAAATAAAAAACTTTCTTCTTACTTCATTATTGTTACTATTGTAATCATATTGAGTTATTACCATTTGCATTCAGATCCGGCATTTACACCAATGTCACGTGATCGCTGCGTCATCGCGTATCTCGATATGTTGGCTTCAAGTTTGTGACGTCATGCGCCGTCTACCCAAATAGAAGGTCGATGGTTATTACCATGATATTGAGGTGCAATGTAATGACAGGACAGGCCTAACAGCTGCGTAGTCCCGTCTCGATCAAGACGTTATCTTGAGGCAGCGAGAGCTGAGGTTCTCCCCCCACCCCCCCCCCCACAGTGACTTCCCCACCCACAACAATAACTTGGCTCGGCGAAGTAACTTTAGGCATTTATCATTCCAGTAGGTTCGTCCGAGATGGTTCCACCTCAGACCAGTAAGGGTTCCACCGCAGAGGACTATAAACATAAACCGCTCGGTCGACAGAGGAGGAACCATTCCAAGCAACAATCGCGTTTCTATAAATCCAAGGCTTCATTTGTAATTGAACGGAAACCGGAACGCATATTTTGTTTGTCAAATATAATTTGGCACCAACCCCGTCCACATTTATACATTCTGAACACAGATAATCAGTAAGTATTAATAAGTCATCTATTTATAGTGTCAATGGTCAGTCAGAAGGATATTGCCTATGTATTTGAATCTGGCTACCTAGGGGTAATTCATAAACTTAACTTGCATCCATACCAACAAATGAAAAAATATATTTGTGAAATTTTCAGAGATTCGAATTAATTCACGAGTTTTTATGGAGTAACCTACGTTACGAAATAATACCGGAACGCGCGATCTGGTTTCGGAAAAGGAATCGAAACTGCGTTCCGGCTCAAATTAACCCCTGAATACATCCATCTCACTTCGCATCGAACAAAACAGCATATGAAAGTAACTCAGCTAACCCTCCCAATCCATACGGGCCAGCATCGGATGTTTTCTAACCAACCGGGCTGGTCTTGATTAGCGGCATCAAGCTTAGAGACGAGACATAAAGTCAATACCACTCACTCAATCGGCTACGAGTACCGTGAGAGATGAAGGCCTATCTCAAACCTCTATTTTCAAGCTAGTCGATTGATTGATTGATATTTGGGCTTAACGTCTCATATTTTTGCAACTTGGCTAATCGAGACGATGAGTGGGTGAAATATGAAAATGAAATAGGGGGCATTTTGGAGGAAAGGAGGAGGGAGGAGAGGAAAGAGGAAGGGGGAGGAAAAAGGAGTGGGGAGGTGTGGACTGCATTTCGTCTGACTTCTCCTCCTCGACCTGTCCGGCTAGGGTGGCCCTACCAGAAGCATACGCTTCCGCCGGCATATCTCTCGGGATCAACAAAGCACGCAAACCTGCCCACCACGATAAGGTAGCAGTGACTGGACAGGTTCAAGATAGTTGACTAATATACCAAATAGCAATACAGGGTGTATTCTCAGAATAAATAATAATGTTTCGTAGAAATCCTTGTTATAGGGTGCACCGGTGTACACCAGTTTTACCTGATGTTCCCTTCGTAGGTGACCATAGGTAAGGTGTTTGGATAGTTTGAGAGGAATGTCCTAGGGCTGATAGTATGACTCAGTCCTAACATTCGCCTTTACGACTGAGGGGAAAACCTCGGAAAAAACTCCAGTCAGGACTGCCGGTGGCCGGAATCGAACTGGAACACACGAACTCGAACACATGACGGCCTCTTAGAAGAGTGCCGAGTGCCGAGTGGATGGGACTCGCTTAGTTCCCGGGGTCCGACGCGATCCGTCCCGGGGACCTGATATCGATCCCCGCTCACGCCCGTTCACATGTTGTCGGCGTGGCGGGGGGTGGCGGACTATCAGCCCGGTCACTGGTACAGCGGGCCCCGGGTTCGAGCCCCATGTTGCCGCACTATCAGCCCAGACACTGGTACACGCGGCCCTGGTTGGGGCCCCATGTTGCCGCACTATCAGCCCGGTCACTGGTACAGCGGGCCCTGGTTGGGGCCCAGCACATGTTGCCGCACTATCAGCCCGGTCACTGGTACAGCGGGCCCTGGTTGGGGCCCAGCACATGTTGCCGCACTATCAGCCCGGTCACTGGTACAGCGGGCCCTGGTTGGGGCCCAGCACGTTCACATGTTGCCGCACTATCAGCCCGGTCACTGGTACAGCGGGCCCTGGTTGGGGCCCAGCACGTTCACATGTTGCCGCACTATCAGCCCGGTCACTGGTACAGCGGGCCCTGGTTGGGGCCCAGCACGTTCACATGTTGCCGCACTATCAGCCCGGTCACTGGTACAGCGGGCCCTGGTTGGGGCCCAGCACGTTCACATGTTGCTGCACTATCAGCCCAGACACTGGTACACGCGGCCCTGGTTGGGGCCCAGCACGTTCACATGTTGCCGCACTATCAGCCCGGTCACTGGTACAGCGGGCCCTGGTTGGGGCCCAGCACGTTCACATGTTGCTGCACTATCAGCCCAGACACTGGTACACGCGGCCCTGGTTGGGGCCCAGCACGTTCACATGTTGCCGCACTATCAGCCCGGTCACTGGTACACGCGGCCCTGGTTGGGGCCCAGCACGTTCACATGTTGCTGCACTATCAGCCCAGACACTGGTACACGCGGCCCTGGTTGGGGCCCAGCACGTTCACATGTTGCCGCACTATCAGCCCGGTCACTGGTACACGCGGCCCTGGTTGGGGCCCAGCACGTTCACATGTTGCCGCACTATCAGCCCGGTCACTGGTACAGCGGGCCCTGGTTGGGGCCCAGCACGTTCACATGTTGCCGCACTATCAGCCCGGTCACTGGTACAGCGGGCCCTGGTTGGGGCCCAGCACGTTCACATGTTGCCGCACTATCAGCCCGGTCACTGGTACAGCGGGCCCTGGTTGGGGCCCAGCACGTTCACATGTTGCCGCACTATCAGCCTGGTCACTGGTACAGCGGGCCCAAGTTGGGGCCCAGCACGTTCACATGTTGCCGCACTATCAGCCCGGTCACTGGTACAGCGGGCCCTGGTTGGGGCCCAGCACGTTCACATGTTGCCGCACTATCAGCCCGGTCACTGGTACAGCGGGCCCAGGTTGGGGCCCAGCACGTTCACATGTTGCCGCACTATCAGCCCGGTCACTGGTACAGCGGGCCCTGGTTGGGGCCCAGCACGTTCACATGTTGCCGCACTATCAGCCAGGTCACTGGTACAGCGGGCCCTGGTTGGGGCCCAGCACGTTCACATGTTGCCGCACTATCAGCCCGGTCACTGGTACAGCGGGCCCTGGTTGGGGCCCAGCACGTTGTCATGTTGCCGCACTATCAGCCCGGTCACTGGTACAGCGGGCCCTGGTTGGGGCCCAGCACGTTCACATGTTGCCGCACTATCAGCCCGGTCACTGGTACAGCGGGCCCTGGTTGGGTTGGCCCGGGTACGAGTTAGCGTTTTTCAGTTTAATTTGCAAGTCCGGAAATGTTTCTGTACGTCAATTGATATTTTAATTTATTCAATCGTGGTCACACTCTTAAGATATGTTTTCGTTTGTACTGTTAAAATATAATAATTATAACTTCTTTGTATTTTCAAATATAAAGAAATAAAATTTTTTAAATTGTAACGAAAATTTCGCGGCACCCCTAGCAGAGGTTCACGGCACCCCGGTTGGGAACCACTGCTTTAAGATCCAGTACGACACTGGAAATACATCCATAGATACAATAAAAGATTACAAACTAGCTAGTTTGTAATCTTTGATACAATATCGTTTTATCTGCCCCATATACACAATATAAAATATAACACTATTAATTTCATATTATCGTGAAATATGTCCGTATAAAATACATCCCTAAGGGAAACGTTTCTGTCATGGTTAGGACGCCGATCATTCTTCAAACTCCGTCACTTCCATAATAATTCCGTCCAACCGAAATCGAATTAAGCTAACATTTATCCAGCCGTCACTTTGGCTGAAAGTCAACCGAAGAGGAGTGAATATTTGAGAATAGAATTGGATATTTCTTCGATTTATTTGCACTGACAACATCGATGACGGTGAGGCGGGTCTGTACCCAGAAGCCACTGCGATCTAACAACACATGTATGACGGTGACTCGGTGAGGCAGTTACAGGAAGAGGAGAGGAACAGGCAGTTGTTTAATTTAGGTGAGGCAAGACTTCAAGCACATTTTTTTATTATTTGTATTCCTATTTGACAAACTTTTGCATTTTGAAAAATGCTAATTTAATAATTATAATGTATGTGATTTTATTATACGGGTACATGGGATATATATAGTTGTATAAATATACATATTAAATAACATGTTCGAAGCAGACATGAACCCAAAGGATTAAAGAGCTCCGTTTCTGGAGTCTTCCCCAATAAATGCACCGTGTTGGTGGGGGCGCCGGCTAATAAGCAGTACTTGGATAATTATAGGATTTGTGGTACGGTTTATATTTGTATCGAAATAGTTGGGTTTGTAAAGTAATACAACTAGCGCCTTACAGAGGAACGGTCAGGTCTCGAAGCTTCGTCCGATAGGGTTGACTCTGAGAGACTGTTGACTCTGAGGGACTGTTGACTCTGAGAGACTGTTGACTCTGAGAGACTGTTTACGCTTTAGGCTCTGGCAGACTGTTGACTCGGTTGATAACAGACTGTTGACTCTGTTCACTCTGACAGACTGTTGACTTGGTTGACTGATAGACTTTTGAGGCTGTAGACTCTAATAGACTGTTGACTATGTTGACTCTGACTGCCTGTTGATTCTGTTGACTCTGACACACGTTCTTCAACCTCGCTGACTGTTGATGGTAGGCTGGTAGCAATGTTCATTATATCTGCTTCCAATGCAGAAGGTCAGGGTTTCAATCCCAGTTCGTGCATGGGTTTTTTTAACTTTTGAATTGGACTTAATTCTATCAACGGAATACATGGTGTACATGTAAATAGGTCATAGAAACGAAGCACTTCATAAACCGTATAAATGTCCTCCACTGAAAATAAGTTGTGGAACTGAGTGGGTAGATTATAATACACAATCCTCGGACATTCCTACCAAAATATTCCAAATACTACAAAATGAAGTTAATAACCTGAATTGAGACATGCGTTTAATTTAATTGAAAAAATGCACTCATAGTGTTGCACTCACACTTCTGAGTACAATTCGCATTACACATTAATACACATCACACAAACATCTCACACACATTACACAGTTTTTCAGCTCGAGAAATGTTCTTGGTAACGAGGAATTGAGGTAACGTTATCTTGTCTTGGTTGTAATAGTAGATATACTCACATTCACACCGGTATAGAATACAGGCGTAGAACTGCTCAGTGTATTCCTACACATCCGTATTGCAAGATGTAAAGCCTGATAATGTTGCTCAATACAACAACCCTGACAGTCTCAGGGGTATTGTTTGCCATGTTCGAACTAGACAGCTCTTAGATAAATTGAGTGTTATCTTCCCTATTGGGCCGTTACCACTACAAGAAGCCCCCCCCCCTCTCTATACCTTGTCCAGACTACATATACAATTAAGCTTGCAACATCTCACAGTCTGCCCAGGAATATCAATACGGAGGGACTAGACACGCGAAAGCACCAAACATTTAAAATATGATAATGGAATCCGCTTTTAAAATATTAACGTCAGTTATGCCGTACTTCAGTTTGAAATTCTCGATCAAGTTTCTGCCTGGTGGTATTGATTTTTCTTAGACGCAGAAAACGCTTACGCTTATTCATAGGTTGCACGTACGTCACATCTGTGCGCGTGGCGGCCACATTTGTGATCAAACTTTGACGTTGCCATGGAGAAACAATCGAAGACTGTTTTGGTACAACACAGAAATTCTTAGCTCTTTAAAATGCAGCGTGTTTTTTAAATAAAATTGGTATGTGTCATAATTTTTAAGTTTTTTATTACTTATGTTTACTTTTTAAATTCCAAATTAGGCTTATTTATTGAATTTGAATAGTATTTGCCAATGATCTAGGATTGGTCCTCATCATTTGTGTCGCAATCATGGCCGCTGTGACGTCACGTGGGAACTATGAATTGGTAGGCGCAACGGATAAGAGATCGCAGCACTGTCGCCGTGTTTGGTTGATCCGCCTTCATCACGTGCGTTTCTCTATTAGAATTGTATGCGCGCAGGGCGGTACATTGTGCCGTGAAATCTTCGTAAATTATATTTTAAAATGACAGAAGACGTTCAAAGTAATTCTCATTTAAAAGGTTAATGACTTACCTACAGTACAGCCCTCTATGATGTAATTGGGGTTTGTTCAAGGTCCACTAGACTAGATCACTTGTAGGAAAATCCAGTAGGCCTTGGTGCTTGTTAATATAAATTTTGTTTATAATATGTATCCATGGAAACAGTTGCTGTCAAACATTCAGTCAATGTGGTCTTGCTGTATTTTTCCTACCAGTGTCTATTAAATCAAATATTCTATTTTTTCCACCTGTATAATCTCAATAGTTATCGTAAACAGGCCAATACATTTACTCTGACCTAGTGACCTTGAACACGTTATATCTTTAACCCCCACCCCCCACCCCCCCCCCCCCCCCCCACCCACCCATATAAGAAATGTAACTGTTATGATATCATTTGGCACAAATCAGCTCGTGAATAGATCATATTGCTATAATCATTTATTTAGATACGTTAAATACGTACGTCAGAGCATTCATGGGAAACTAATGAAAACCCAAGGTCAAAGGTCAAGATGGCATTTCATAATTTGTTTTTAATTGATTGTGTATCATCATATCTTTCAATAGAATGGTCACACGACAATATTTAACGAGTTAAATATTTAATTTATATTAAAGGTCAAATGTCAATAATGTGGGGTCACTGGGTAAAACACTGGGTAAGACCTGGGCTCACTGACGTCATCTATAATTAATATAATTTAGTTTAATATATGTAAGAACAATTTTGTATAAAAAGTACACCTTGAACCAATAGAGTTGTAAATAAAATAATATAACTAAACAAGTTCAACCCTAGAGTTGCACCCCCTCCCCCTCCCAAACCATTCAAAAATATTTTGTCCTACGTGGCCATCTTTGTTCAGTTCATTATTTTCTGAAAGTGGTAAAAATCTTACGTTTCTATCACCAAACCCCGCATTGTTACTTAAAGAAAGTAAATAAGTAAGTAAGTAAGACATAATTATATAATAAATACATATCTAAGATCAAACTTTGATTTACTGTTGTCGCTGTATTCATACATTAGTTAAAATAGTTACTAAAGTAAACGGAAGCGTCTAGTCGTTAGCCTGTTAGCAATCTGTATGCACCAAGTTTAATGAAATCAGTTGAACACCAATCAAATCCTGTAAATAGATAACTTGCTCATAATCTAGTAGAAGAGATTTCTCGTCAAGGCCAGAAAGTACAAATCACCTGCCCTATGCTTGCAATGCTATTGTTGGTCAACTTTATGTACCTTTCTCTCAGAAAATGTAAAAGATACAAAATTGTTACTTATGGTGCACATACCTTATAGTATTTTAAAGATTGCAAAGCAGAATCAGAATTTTTGAACACATATTTTGGGGGAGGGGAAATATTAACCAATTGCTTGACATAGAAAGCCATTTTGGCTACACTTAACAACAATACAAACATCAATAAACAATAAGTATGATATTGATAGGTAGGTTCCTTTTTAGAGGTTCCCAGCATGAACATGTTTTTTTTATAATCACAGAAAGTTTTATTGTTCTAGCTTGAATAGTTTCTGAGAAAAAGGAACATGAACTTGATGATTTCAAGTATTGAAAAAAACGGCTTTGAACATGGCCACTCAGATTTAACAAGTGTGAAATTTTTATAACAATTACCTTAAAACATCCTAGCTCCATATTCTGGTTCTAGACAGAAGTTCAAGGTCACTTTCGATGCACTAGGGCTAAGCCTAGGGGAAAATTTCATCAACTTGAAGGTTAGGAACGTCCGTCACAGTCGCCGCATCAATGTTATTGATCGTTAAATCACTATTCAAGAACTGATTACCTTTAAACTTAAGTCTAAAATACACCCGGTTTGTTCTCGGCATTGTAAATCGCTAAAAAAGTACTTCTTGAACTGTCAGATCGCAATAAAAACTCTGTAAGGTATCCGCGTGCAAAACAATATACGCATTCCAAAATTCAACGAAAATGCAACCAACTCAACGGTAAATGTCGTCATCGTTGAGTGCGATTGTCGGTGAATATTGGAACACTAGCGATGACCAGGGTATGGCGCGATAATCCATAACCTACAAAATGATGTACCAAGTATTAGAAATTATTCCTCCCATCATCGCTTCGGTCGTTTCAGCATGATCTGCGTTTATTTCATATTCTGAAGACTCCGAAAACTCTGACGACGCATTAAAACCGAGGCGCAAACGAACTAAAATTAGAAATTATGCTGTAAATGTAGTTGAACACTATGACGACGAAGATTTTAGACGTCATTTTCGTCTTAATAGAACGTCTGTCACAATAAGTTATTTATTTTGCTTCATGCCTGTCGATTGTAGTGAATTCTTCTGATAGTTAATTAATGCTAGGCCTAGTTACGTTCTAATTAAAGAAGTTGATGAACAGGATTGGTCCACATTTCGAGCCTGCTTTTCGACGACCCAAGTTAAACCTTGAACATTCTCTGCTGTTGTTTCTTTTGCAACAGACTGCAGAAGCACTTCATTCATTTTGAAACTGAACTACATTCCCGCCGTATGTCAACGGGTCATCGAACTATTTCCTAGTTGAGTCAGGTTATTTAACGAAGACTCACCGATGATTTCTGGCACACGACCGGTGATAAATCCGTTGAACATTGGAACGTGTATGTTGACTTCGTTGAGTAATCGTTGAATTCTGGAATGTCTCTAATAACAGTAAGCAGCGTGAAGCTATCTGCAGACCACAGATGCAGTATGAGTATTGTAACCAACTGCTAATACCAAAAACCCTAAGTGTTAACCAACCTATGTAACAAAAACCTAGATCTCTAGTTTATTTACAACATGTGTTATGCTCAAAATACAGTAAAAATAGGAGATTTCGTTGGAAAACCGTTAATATTTGTGTGTACGTTAATGTTTGTGTATATAAGTAAATAATTTTATTCAACAACTGAATAATAATCTATCTTATTCTCTATCTATATTATATTATATTATATTATATTATATTATATTATATTATATTATATTATATTATATTATATTATATTATATTATATTATATTATATTATATTATATTATATTATCTACTTGTCATATATCATTATTTTCAGCAAAGACAACTGATTTCTTTTTAATCAAAATAAAAAAAGCACTTTTTGGAGGGTGATATGTACTTTCTGGACTTATGGTGCAGTACACTTGATATTTGTACTTCACAAGTGACTATATGTGAAATGACAAGAAACTCAACTTACAACCCCGCTTTACAACCGCCGCTTATCATCGCCCCATATCTTCATCACCCCCCCCCCCCCCAACGATTCTCCAAGCATCGCTTCGAGATCGCCACATCGCCATCATCCAATGCCACCCACCCCACTGGAAACATCGTTGACGACGTGCTGAGGAACCCGGAGGATGAGGATGAGTACAGAAGACAATCATCATTTTATTTATTCATTGCACTATTGAACTGTTAATCACGGCCAAGAAGATTACAGGCGGTGATTCATCGGACGTCGATAACAGCACGCGGTATTGCGATCATATGACTTTTGTTTTGATTTGTTAAGTTGTTCACCCACTGATGACGTAAGTCAGCAACAGCTGATCTACCTGGCTGAGGATATTATTTTTGGGTTTTATTTTTATGTAACATATTGTGAAGAAAAGGGGTAGACTGAGCCCCCAAGACAGATGTTGTTGCCTTGATTGGCTTGGGGAGCGTAGCTGATGTTAAGCTACGGGGCTCAGTTTTCCCCTAATCTTGACCAGGATCGGGTTTTTTGTGGGTCATGGATCATGCAGGGTGGACACCATTAAAAGACAGATTCCAAAATACGAGAGTTACGTGTATTGTTCTTAAACCTTTCCCTAGATGGTCATCACTTTAACTGTTGCACTGTGTGTTCGGCGTGCGTGGGTACAATTTAATTTAAATAAAATAAATACACAATCTCACGAAACATCATCCTACCCTCTATGTAGGCTTGGAACAGCGACCCTGCCAATCCACCGGTCCTGGCACGCCCCTCGGTCGGATCCCCGGTCAAGTCCTCGTTGCCACCCTTCTGCTGTACGCACCCGCTCTCGTCTCTTCTCCGACCAACCAGCCTCTCGTTCGAACAGCCAAACCTCTTCTCCCCGTCTCGCCGTTGTCCATTTCACAAAACCAAATCTACCTGACTCAGGTGTTCTTCACGATACCCGTTCGTTGCTCGCTCCCGACAAAGTGTTGAAATCCTGACACATGCACATTCCACGGGTACACTCAACTTGTGCATGCGTCTAGTTAGGATTGCAACATATCCGGTAGAGCAGTCAATAACTTGTATCGAAAAGAACAGAAGAAGACCATAAAATGGTCTTCTTCACATGCCCGGCCCCCCAATGAACGATGACCTCATCGTTCGTAGAATCTCTTCATCCCTCGGGCACCATTTCCACCGGATCCCTCGGCATCTCATCAACACAGAAGATCCATCAGGCATGTATATGGCGTTGACTAGTTTCTTGTATAATCCCAATATGCTTCAAGTATCCTCGTATGATCTCGTTAAAGTTCGTTTCGTAGAGCCTCTTGGTTATCGGTGTCGGTCTTCCGTCTCTGCCGTCTCAGGTAGTTTCGTCGTCGTCCCGGACCAGCATCATAACCCACTCATTGTACCAAGCCTACCCTAAACGCAATACCCTACACCCCGCACTCACAATGCAACAACTAGTTATCTCAGACTCGTACAGGCCGCTAAAATCCTAACTGAAAACAAAGACTCTTCCTATATAAGTTCCACCTGAAGGGCAGAAACCCTAACGGCGACAAATGCCCCTGAAATAGCTAACGAACTTGCACACAGGTGAAAGCAAAGAAAACAACTGAAAAATATCAACACCAAGACCTGTGTGAGAAACCAAAAATATAAAACAATGTATCCTACCTAGTGAGTCTTTGTCCGAACCAATATCAAAATAAATTCATTTTTCTTGTAGTAAATAAAGTTTTCATAGTAGTCTTGATCCAACAGAAACGTAACCCTCGTGATGTACAATTGAGCTCGCCCCGACAATTCTCAGCTGGCGGCTCGTCCGCAGGCATGTACTGCGTCTAGTCAGCATGTTAGTGAACTGTGCCTGTAACAGAAAATAACCTTGCGCCAGTTACGATTCAAGGTTACTTCTACACACTCACATACAGCGAATTCCGCTGACGCCAGACTGAGCCACGAGGATACGCACGTGTTACAACGTAAACACAGCGTGACTGACAGCTGACATTAAGAGACACATGGTAATAGTTGCAAAGAAAACCAATAATTTCAAAACATCAACCAACGACTAAGTAACAAATATTATTATTTTTATTAAATTTTAATTTGTTCAGTAACGGAAATTTAACTCAAAATAGATTATTCAGAACCGCGAGAAAACAAACTCACACGAAATTGCATTTACTTATAAAGGAACTAAAACAAATTTCTTTACAACTAAAACCATGTATTTCTTACCGTTTAACATAATTATAATTCACAGAATCAAAAACAAACTATTTAAAACAATATCTAAACTGTAAACATCTCAATCTCCACATCACCAAAATCAATCAAAATCAAAATCAATCGAAATCAAAATCATCATCATCATCATTGTCATCATTTCATCTGAACAGGACAATGCACCGAAAACAAATCAGGCAAGCGCCCTCGTTGCGTCTTTCCACCAGCATTTTGCGCATCATACATTTTCGGCATTGCAGCAAAACAAACCTCAAGTACGCTGACAATCGAGAGTAATGACCTATACCACATGTCACGCAACATGAAACACGGATTCCTTGGCCACCATCATAAAAATAAATTCCAAAACCCCGTCAGAAAACTCCTGTCAAAACATACCGATGGAATGTCCAAACGCTCCCTAAATGTACTTCCTAACCTAAGTGCCAACCACAGCACATAAATAAAGTAACTAAGCAAACTTCTCCCGAGAATACCTCAATCAGGCTGAAGGCCATAAGTCTACCTTAAACGTTAAGTAAATCTAAAATATAATATAACCAACAATGACATTCCATCGTACCCTCTACGCTGCACAAGCCCAAGATGACATAAACACCTTACACGTCATGTCAGGGCAGCCGCCCTAACACAACATATATCCGACCAAAGGAACCGTATAAAACATGCTAGTCTGAACAGAGTATAGACGGTACTCCCATTTTGCTAACGTCAAGTATCGGCCCAACAACGCCCAAAAAGCCGTCGTCAGCATTCCACCGCACAATATCCATGACATGTTTCCATATCTTAGAAACGAACAAAAATCTGCCAACAAGCAGATCCAATAAATTTCCACAAATCATGAGATAACTCATGTCCGAAGCAATCACCTCAAAAACAAAAACAATGAGGAACAACAATTTTTTCACCAAAATCCACCAAACATCAACCATCAACGACACCAGCAATATTGTGACCATAAAGTCACCAAATAATCAAGTCAACGACAACAAAACATCTCGTTCAGACACATCGCATAACGACCTCAATATTCAATAATTGTGACCATAAAGTCACCAAATAACAATTCCATGTGTCCATATCACATGACCCCAATAATCAATTATTGTGACCATAAAGTCACCGAATAAAAGTTACCTCAATAACTGCATCTCAATTTCATACATCCACATATTATGACCAATAACCAATCATTGAGACCATAAAGTCACCAGAAAAAAGTTATCTCCATAACTGCTTCTCAATTTCATACATCCACATAGTATGACCAATAACCAATCATTGTGACCATAAAGTCACCAAAAAAAAGTTATCTCCATAACTGCATCTCAATTTCATACATCCACATAGTATTATTCTAATAATCAATTATTGTGGCCATAAAGTCACCTGAATAAATGTACCTTATACATCCACATCGCGATTATCCCCGCTACCTCGGGCGATAACCTTTCATTCCGCCACACGCACAATCCACGTAAGAAACGTCGATTCATCACCTCAGTCCAAAGTTCATATCCGTCCGTCTTAGGAGTACTAATCTCGGGCACGGACAATTCCACGTGCATGAACCGACATAATAAAAATAAAAAAAAATTACAGTACCTAAATAATAAAGTAGTATACCAAATATACAGACAAATATACAACACTCAAATTAGTACGTATATATAACAATAATAATTGCTATCCTATTGCTAAGAATACAGTATGAACTAATCGTACGCCCCCCCTAAACTAGCACAGCAAGGCGCTAAAGAAGGAATAAACGGTTGAACTACACAACGTATATACACTACAAGTACACTGCTGCATCCATCCAGGAATCGAACCGACGACCCGACGTTCCCCGTCCACACCTTCCAGGTGATCACACACTGGCCCCAGGAGGCATTCAGGGCGTAAACCCCTACATTCAGTGTACAACACACCCTTTCAGTGTGAACGGAGACCATCATTACATCCTACATCGCCTATAATGCACAGCTCACTACAACACCACACGTGTATCTACACCCCTTCGAAGACATCAAGACACCTTCAACGCAATGCATAGCCTTATCCAAAAAAAACGTGGCACAAAACACATTCACCATAACCAAACCATCACACCACGTGCTAATTCCTGACTAATACTAATAACCTCGCAACCCACGCACCCTCGCAACAGTGTCTGACCCAAAAATACAACACAATTTCGAGCACTCAATTTCGAGCAGTACATTTACCAAAACGCGTAACCCGTTCCTACAACCATAATTTTGTAATCACACCTGCATAAATCCATAATACCTATGGTATTACAACCCTACAAAACCGGCGACCTCCACCATGTGAAGAAAAGGGGTAGACTGAGCCCCCAAGACAGATGTTGTTGCCTTGATTGGCTTGGGGAGCGTAGCTGATGTTAAGCTACGGGGCTCAGTTTTCCCCTAATCTTGACCAGGATCGGGTTTTTTGTGGGTCATGGATCATGCAGGGTGGACACCATTAAAAGACAGATTCCAAAATACGAGAGTTACGTGTATTGTTCTTAAACCTTTCCCTAGATGGTCATCACTTTAACTGTTGCACTGTGTGTTCGGCGTGCGTGGGTACAATTTAATTTAAATAAAATAAATACACAATCTCACGAAACATCATCCTACCCTCTATGTAGGCTTGGAACAGCGACCCTGCCAATCCACCGGTCCTGGCACGCCCCTCGGTCGGATCCCCGGTCAAGTCCTCGTTGCCACCCTTCTGCTGTACGCACCCGCTCTCGTCTCTTCTCCGACCAACCAGCCTCTCGTTCGAACAGCCAAACCTCTTCTCCCCGTCTCGCCGTTGTCCATTTCACAAAACCAAATCTACCTGACTCAGGTGTTCTTCACGATACCCGTTCGTTGCTCGCTCCCGACAAAGTGTTGAAATCCTGACACATGCACATTCCACGGGTACACTCAACTTGTGCATGCGTCTGGTTAGGATTGCAACATATCCGGTAGAGCAGTCAATAACTTGTATCGAAAAGAACAGAAGAAGAACATAAAATGGTCTTCTTCACAATATTGTGGTATAATTATTGGGAAAGAGTACTTTACATGAAAGTATAGTTTTATGTGCGTATGGACAAATACACATTGTTCATGATAACTTGGTGTTTATTCCAGCTACAAGGGTACATACATTTAGGGAAGCACATTCCGTACCTAATTGTAGTAAAGATAGCCTTATAGGGTTTGCGGTAGGCAGTTCCCCGATCCTATACCCATCAAGGCAGTGTGAACTCCTGGCGCCCTCCCAAACCGACCCCACGTTAACTCAAGCAGCTAGCCTAGGGCAACAAGGTGTATGTAATATTTTAATTGTGAACACTCATTGAGTCATTCATAATATTCGCTCTTGTCGAAATGTGTCTTTAAAATAAAGAATAAGAAACATTTAAAAAAATGTGTATAAATAAATAAAAAATAAATAAATTCACATTTAGAGTCTATCCACTCAGTAACTAAACTGATTTGCAGTGGGGGACTTTCATTTTTAAAGTGACTAAACCAACCCTGTAGGCTTCGAACGCCATCGACGAGTGAGCGATAACCAATCAAAGATCGATATTTCAAATACGAAACATATGGATCAGTGATTGGACAGTGCGAACACCTGCGGACAAATGCCAGAATCAACAAGGCCGATTCAGAACAACTTTGAATTTATTGAGTGCTTCGTTGCTAGGACGGCTCCAAAGTCACCGCTTACTTATTCCTAAGCCAAGAAGTAATGGAATTGAATTCACATTATAAGTTAAAAAACTTCTGTCTGAAGCGGGATTTGAGCCCGGGACTTTCTGCATTGGAAGCAGGGATGCTAACCACTGGGCCTCAAACTTAATATACCACCATTGCTATTGTTTACATGTTTTATACATGAAACGCATAATAAATAAAATTTAATTTCTAGTCCAGTACACTACAAGACTGAGTTTAGGGTGATTTAAGGGATTCGCCCAATAACATGTAAACATTCAGAGAAAGTTTTTGAAAAAATACGGACCAATTACATTATAGAATGCTCATCAAAATCAGGTAAACATATTTTGTATTTTTGTTGTTGTTCATATGTTCCGTAGCATCAATGTTCCCATAACAAAGGCTAACAATCTCCTCTTCGCTCTTAAATATCCCACATAAAGCCAACATGTGTATCCAATGGTAATGTTCGTAGATTCACTGTTCCTTATCGAATTATATATTATCAAATTTGATAAGTGTATCTTTAGATGTCTTAATAATGAGTGTGGTGGAAACACATCAAATACAAAAATGGTCTCCATTCTGTTACAGACCCTTCCATCTCCGATCTGCAGAAGGTTTTCTAGTCTGGGTCGTTCAATGAGAGGTCAACCAATCCCATAGAGAATCTTTCAGCTGTCAGAGTTGCAGCAAAGTATCGCCTGTTCGTTGCGAAGACATGTCCAGTTTGAATGTGGGAAAGAACCACCGTTTCCATGTCCGCAATGCCGGTTTAAACCAAAACACCGCTCGAAACTGTTGAAGCACGTCCGAAATATGCATAGGCCACCTCAATAAGTTCGAATGTGGGAAAGAACCACCGTTTCTATGTCCGCAATGCCGGTTCTACACTCAAATCTGTTGAAGCACGTCCGAAATATGCATACCTCAATAAGTTCGAATATGGGAAAGAACCACCGTTTCTATGTTCGCAATGCCGGTTCTCCACTCGAATCTGTTGAAGCACGTCCGACATATGCATACCTCAATAAGTTCGAATATGGGAAAGAACCACCGTTTCTATGTCCGCAATGTTGGTTCTCCACTCGAATCTGTTGAAGCACGTCCGAAATATGCATACCTAAATAAGTTTGAATATGGGAAAGAACCACCGTTTCTATGTCCGCAATGCCGGTTCTCCACTCGAATCTGTTGAAGCACGTCCAAAATGTGCATACCTAAATAAGTTTAAGTGTGGGAAAGAACCACGGTTTGTATGTCCGCAATGCCGTTTTAAATCAAAACTCCACCCGAATCTGTTCAAGCATATCCGAAATATGCATACCTAAATATTCATTGCATATTCTTAGTCGATTAGTTATGGAGCTTATTTGAAATATTGGACTGTGCAGCTTATCAAGATATTCCAATATTATTATCATATTTACATGTGGTCATGCACTTTTGCTAACATGTCTACAGCTATTATAGTGTCATATCAAAACAGATTTTAAATATGTATTGTATATATTTTCTTTTCCTGCATTATAATTCAATAGTCACTGGTGGATGAGTAGTATAGTCGTGCCTCAGTACTATACCATACTTCACGATCGTCTGCATTGCCAGGCCTTACCATGGCGCAGACACCTTTGTAAATTGATGCCGCCATTTTGGTAGCAAAGGAGGGTCTTTATACAAATCGGTCACAATTCACATAATTTAATTTTAAAATTATACTATATTTATATTGTTTATCGATGTGCATGTTTATTTAATGCAACTGCTTTAATAATATTGAACTACTTAATATTAATACATTATATGTATATAAATATTGTTAAATGTTGTATGATTGAAACACGTTAAATGACCCACGTAGTCACGTTCTCGCTTATCTTACACAAAATAGGATGTTTGCCACCAGAATGGTATCCTTCTACTTACAACAGTAGTCTATGTCGACTATGCGATGTATAGACCTACTATCTATTCCAATATGTGGAATCGGATGAATTGGATGAATAATAATAGAACGCATTATTGCATTTTGGTGGCTCAGTGGTGGTGGGGGGGGGGGGGGGTGAGGAAGGTTGGAGCGAGGTTGTAATCATTCAGAAACCTTAGAGGGCTTGCATACACTAACTCACCAAAATTGTATCGCAATCAGCTGAATGGTTTAGAAAAGCATTATTGCATGTTGGTGTCTCAGTGGGGGTGGGGGTTGGGGGGGGGGGGGTTATCATTTTCAGAAACCTTAGTGGGCGTGCATACACTAACTCACCGAAATTTTATCGCAGTCGGATGAATGGTTTAGGAAAGCATTATTACATGTTGGTGTCTCAGTGGTGGTGGGGGGTGAGGGGGTTGTTATCATCCAGAAACCATCGCGGGTTTGCGCACAACAACTCACCAAAGTTTCATTGCAATCGGATGAATGGTTTTGTCATGTATAAAGGACATACACACACACATACACACATACATTCGTTTAAATATATATATATATATATATATATATATAAGAAGATATTACGAGTAGCATTTGCATCTGTTATTCCATACGATGAACCTGAAAAGGAAATAAATAAATAGGCTC
Organism: Isoperla grammatica; assembly: GCA_945910005.1. Taxonomy (NCBI): domain Eukaryota; kingdom Metazoa; phylum Arthropoda; class Insecta; order Plecoptera; family Perlodidae; genus Isoperla; species Isoperla grammatica. Next base: position 6,357,485 of record OX246743.1, on the reverse strand, counting down.
ATGTATATCAAATATAAATTGTAAAAAATCTCATTATTGACCCTCCCCCAACCCTCCCTCCCTTCATCAACAGAGGACACTGTTATCATCACAATCAACTGAATAGAAGCTTTCGTTTGATACCCATACCAATAATATGCAAATAATTAGATTTTCTCACCAATAAAATAAATAAGAAATTAATTTCATTATGTAGATTTAACACGTCTCCTTTTTTTTATTGCGAGAAAGTTTCATCATTTTGAATAACTTCTTATAAAAAATTCTGCACCAATTAATTCCGGGTCATATTGTTGAGATAAGTTGACTTCTAACCTTTGTCGCTATCTCAACTATTAGCGATATTCATGGCGAGCTTCTCTTTGGTTGAGAGATTGGACCGCACGTCAACTAAACGGCCTGTGGATATATATACATATAGGCTGAGTTGTGTGAGCAAAGCTGCTAGACCAGCCAGAGACACCCTTTGTGGAAGCAGCTCCCGATATCAGCACAGGTAAGTGGTGGTAGGACACCCGCACACGCACACCCACGCACGCGACAGAAATATTTATTGGAACAACGACACACCCATAAGAGCATTAAATTCTGTGTGGCATTAGATATTTTGGTTCAATTTTGAAAAATTTTAAAACAATTTTCAGCGACAGAATTGGGAGCTTTTTCAGGTTTGCTGCAGCAGCAGATCGTGAGAACAAAATCTGTTTGTATCATTAAAACAACTTTAAATATCGAAATTGTGGTCAGATACAATATCAGCTATAGATACTATCAGGGTGTACAGAGTATGAAAACAAATATATGCAAAACTCAGTACGTTTGGATTTAATACGGTAATACAATAATATCGTAGCCTACTACCGCTTTTAAGCAAAATCGCAATTATTGTTGAATATAATTTGTTTGTACACGCTGGTAATATCTGTCCTCGGTATCTTCACACAATCTCTATTTTTAAAGTCGTTTAAAAAGATGAGATCTGCTGCTGCAGACGCTTAATGTCGACTCCTTAGTTGCAGGACATGAGGTTCGTGGGACTCTTTCTGGTGACCACCGTGCTGGTCGCGGTCCAGCTCGGACACGTGTTGGGCCACGTGGAAGACAAAGGGTGTATTTGTGTGAAATATGACCATTGTGCGGACAATACGATTCAAAAGTCTGCGGAACGACCGCTCATCGAGGCCAGGTCAGTCACAGCTTATTTCTCAATCTTATATCTCAAGAAATACTTACTTATTTCCTGGTTAAACTATGAATATATCTCAAGAAATACTGACTTTGTGTCGGACCAGATTAAATTATGAATAAATCTCAAGAAATACTGGCTTTGTGTCTGACTAGATTAAATTATGAATATATCTCAAGAAATACTGACCTTGTGTCTGTCCTGGTTCAATAAATACTGACTTTGTGTCTGACCTGGTTAAATTATGAATATATCTCAAGAAATACTGACTTTGTGTCTGTCTAGATTAAATTATAAATAGACCTCAAGAAAATACTGACTTTGTGTCTGACCAGGTTAAATTATGAATAGATCTCAATACTTACTGACTTTTGATATGTCTGTTCATGTTAAATTACCAACAGATCTCAAGAAATACTGACTGTGTCTGAACAGGTTAAATTGTGAATAGGTCTCAATAAATACTGACTTTTGATGTGTCAGTTCATGTTAAATCACCAACAGATCTCAAGAAATACTGACTGTGTCTGACCAGGTTAAATTATGAATATATATCAAGAAATACTGACTTTGTGTCTGACCAGGTTAAATTGTGAATACGTCTCAATAAATACTGACTTTTGATTTGTCTGTTCAGGTTATATTACCAACAGATCTCGAGAAATACTGACTTTTGATGTGTCTCTCCAGGTTAAAACCATGTAACTTCATGTTTGATGAGTGTTGCGAACATTCCGACGTGCGTTCGTCAGTCACGACGCTAGCCCCTACGATCACCGACGCTGCCCCTACGATCACCGCCGCTGCTCCTACGATCACCGACGCTGCCCCTACGATCACCGACGCCGGCCCCTACAATCAACGACGCCGGCTTCTACGATCACCGACGCTGCCCACTCGACCACGGCCGCTGCCCACACAACCATGGACGCTGCCCACAAGACCACGGCCGCAACCCACACGATCACCGACGCTGCCCACTCGACCACGGCCGCTGCCCACACAACCATGGACGCTGCCCACAAGACCACGGCCGCAGCCCACACGATCACCGACGCTGCCCACTCGACCACGGTAGCTGCCCACACAACCATGGACGCTGCCCTCACGATCACGGCCGCTGCCCACACCATCACCGACGCTGCCCACTCGACCACGGCCGCTGCCCACACGACCATGGTTGCTGCCCTCACGATCACGGCCGCTGCCCACACCATCACCGACGCTGCCCACACAACCAAAGACGCTGCCCACTCGACCACGGCCGCTGCCCACACAACCAAGGACACTGCCCACTCGACCACGGCCGCTGCCCACACAACCATGGACGCTGCCCACACGACCACGGCCGCTGCCCACACAACCATGGACGCTGCCCACACGACCACCGCACCGGCACTAATAGTAGCACCTGTCATAATAGTTGTTGAAACTGTCCTGTCAAAATAAATGAAAACATGTTCTTAAAATTAAAAACAACACACTCTTCTATTCAGAACCTAATCTTGAATCTAATATCATAATGTTCTACCAAGATTATCTGTTAACAGTGTTAAAATTAATAATTGAAGTAGATTGATAGACTTCAGTGCTAAACAACAATGAATGGTGTATTCCAGTACTAATGCATTTACTCTGTATGAACAAACAGCCCCGCCCCCTGCCACAGTTCCCTGACCACGTGGTTGACGTCACGACGGCGAGGTTGCCAAACTGCCGGGTTGGGCCTGTGCACGCGAACATTCGTGTGTAGACACGGCAACACTGTGACTTTCCCTCTCTTCACGCTGCGTTGCCGTGTCGGTTGCCACAGAATCCTCCTAAGTTGCGCTGCAGATAAAACATGAGGGGTCAATATTTCTAGAAAGGGCAACCTTGGAGGGGTATTGGGCAGGGTTAGGACCTAAGGTTCGAATTATTTGTTTATTTTATTATTTTGTTGTTTTAAGACGTTCTCGACAGCGAGGTCGTACGACGACGTCGGCGGAAGATTTGTATTCAACAAACTTTTTAATACCGATTTTTAATCTCGGATTGGTAACCATGCTTTCAACAAAATATATTGCATACAAAATGCGTGGTCTTCTAACAGGCGGATAAAATGGTTCACCTAGCCTGGGGAACACCCGATTCGGCCTATTAAAATTGCTTCAAAGTATTCTTTTTCTTTAGTTGTCCAAAAAGAAAAGAAAAATACGTTACCCAAGAAAATTTAATGCTCTTTCTTAAGAATGGTTTTTTACTCCAATATTAATATTCCCATTTACAGATGTTCTTAATTAGGTGTGAAAGGTGTCCAGCAACATTTACATCACATTACAAAAGTTAATTAAGAACATTTGAAAAACGAAAAAATTTATTGGGACGAAGAAACATTCATACGAAAGAGCGCTACAATCTCTAGATTCTAGCTAGAGAATTGGATGACATATTACTTTGATTATAATTTGGTATCATTTGAAAACTGTTCATCACCGTTTCAATTTTACCTGATCGCAATCGGTTCTTGCGCAAGCTAGGTAGGCATAGCCTACCGCTCAAGACTTACTAGACTGAACTTTCTTCAACGTATTATCATTGTAGATAACATATGATTGAATTACAAAAATGTACCGTTGGTGTCGGTGGCACATCTTTTTTGACTTGTAGTGTGTAACTGCCAGTGGTGTAGCCTCATCACATAATGATGGACAGTGATAATATTCCGTGTTACACCAAAACAAAATGAATGAGGTAAGATACTTGAAAAAGAAATACTTGAGTTACAAATATCGACTGTTAGCGAAGACATTAGGTCCACCAATACCAGACTTGTGCATTAGTCAGGCTGTCCTGTAGCTAATGCATTCTTCTGTTTTACATGCCTTTTGTTTGGCGGTGATTATACATGCGTAGGGATTTGTCACATATAGCCCACATAACCTCACATTAACACAGCTGTTGCTGTTGTGGTTGTTGTATTTATCAACTAGCCCAGTTGTCATAAGTAGGTAGTTTAGTTCTTAAGTTGTTCATAATGTTTAAATATCCAGCTAGCCATGACTCGACGCGGGAGTCGAGTGTCCAATTTCAAACATGGTAGGTTTCTTTACGTGTTATTAAAAGTGTTCAATAAATCTATATTCATCCTGAAGTACTGTGTACTTATTTTAGATAAGACACATCAGGATTGGTGTCAAAGATTTGAAACACTTGAGTGAGAAAACCAAAAAACATGGACTATCCAAAGTCATTTGGATAATGAAATGAGTCTACCGTTTATAGGTATTAGGTATAACTAATATCAGACAACTATAGATGTCGGCTTTAGAATTTCTGTTCGTAGACACAATGACACAGACGTTAAAATATTAGGTAAGTTTGCATGTGCTGTTATTTCATTAGGCCTATCATCTGTATCTGTGTCAGTGTCTAAATGTAACTCTGAAATGCGACTAACTACCCTGTTTAAATGTTAACTGATTTGTGCCCTACCTATTTTAAACCCCACGAGCCGCCACTGGTCACAATATAACCTCAAGCAACAACTACTTTAATGAAAACTAAGAGCCAATAATTTTAATTATATTTTTGTTTGTGATTAAGGCTTGTCTTATTAGTTATTATTATTATTGAATTTATTTTCTAGTTGAACGATTTTAGGATTTTCAGCTGGTTAAGTGTGATTGGTTAATTGTAGATTGCGATTACAATTGGCGACTCCAGTCTACGATTCCAGTTGTAGTGTGATATGGGCTAATAACATAATATATGTGTTTGCAAAATGGCGCTGATTCGAGATATTTCCCGCATACCAGCGTTTCTTCCACATACGAGGCAGCTGGTCCACTTCCAACGTTGTATTTCATATTTCTCTTCGGGCATCATATTAAAAGAGTTGGCTTATACAAGAGTTGGCTTATACAAAAGGTCCTCATCCTTTGCTATCTTTTTAACATAACAACCAGGCACAACATACATAAACATCAGTACGGGGTGAATTTGATTGTATTTTGTTCGTGAGAGGGGGGGGGGGGAGGGGGGCAGCTAAAACCCGTAAACTTTCACGTATGAAGGAATAGATTGTTACAAAATGTTAATTTTCAAAGGGGTAGACAGGGTAACCAGTAAGTAATAAAATCTATAGTAAATATGAAAATGTTGTTGTGATAGATTAGAGCATGGATTTATATTAGAACGTTATTAGTGAAGCCAACGTGCAATGAAATGAAGTGAAGTTTTATTGAAAATATAAGTCTAGTTTATTTTAATATGCCCCCCGCTTAGGATAAAAGACTCAATAAGCAATCAATACTTTAACAAATCAAAGAGGTGTGATCACACATCAAGACACCATGATCTATAACTGAAAGAGGTGTTGATATGAATATATATTTATATAATTGTGAAGGCTTTCACAGACGAGAGACGTATGTGTGTTATTTGCCATTCTTGGGTTCATCCCGTGTAAAATATATTAAAAAATGTAATTATATCAAACTAAAATAATTAAATAAATGGTTTTTATTTCTAATAATATGACGTTATGTAGGAATTACATCCAACATTTTAAAACAAATTTTTAAAACGAAACAAAATATTATTGTTTTTTTGATGTCTTGTTTCATATATTATACACGCATTGAACCCATGCAAGAATAGATATTTATTCAATATCCGTATTTATTCATTCTCTACCCATTCAATTACATGAACTGATTTTCAGTGGGCGACATTACACAATTTATTGCAATGCATGCTTCGTTCGTATGACGGCCCCAAAGTCTAGGTTCGTTCAAGATGGGCCCATATTTATAATAAAGTAAATGTAAAGAGATAAAACACAGCGTGAAATAGGAATCGAAGCCTGAATATCTTATGTGAAGCAGGAATATAGCACAAGTATGTACGTATGTATGTTCTTTATTGGGGTGAATTGAGCTTTCGCTCTTTCATTCACATTAATACAATAGTATAACATATAATAAACAATAAACTAAACTAAACTAAACCAAACAGCTAAACTTTAAGATCAAGACAAAAACAAAGATAATTATAATTAGGCTATAAGTTATATAAACAAAATTGTAGATTATAAAGATAAAGATAATTAAGATAAAAATAACAAGACCATCCAGCCAAGCATTATTTGTGTGCAAGACGGGACGTGTAAGCCTAGCGTTACTTCGCGCTTGATAAAACCTCTCATAAAGCACGCTGGTAAATGGAACGCATAAACAAGCAACATTATGAGATGTTTCTTGCGTGTTTATGTTTGCATTTGGCTTCGTATTTATCGTAGATTGGTGGTTTTATTAGACGCGTGAGATATAAAAACGCGGCGTTTATAAGATGGGCGTTTAAGCTTGTTTGATGTGTACGTATATATATCTAGAAAGCTCCTGATTATGAAGCACTATCCTGTCTCTAATACAAGTATAAAAAGCTAGAAAGTAGTAATGCATGTATAAGTTTTTAATGAGAGTGTGTCATCGGAAAAGGAAGAGTATGTAGATATCGGTGCACAACATTGCTACACGAACTGCCACTGACAGAAATGTGTACATGAGAGGTAAATCTAAAAGATGGTGCAAATCATTTTTTTGCTAGATTGGAGACAATTTAATAAATTTAATTATTCAAGTATTCAAAAACTTTATCTTCTGGTTTTTTCTTGCTTACCTAGAAATAAAAGGGATATAGAGATGGTGGAATGTTTTAATGTAAGTTTCGTAAATTGTTACATCAAGGAAAATAAATACACAAAGTAAAATAATAAAGAAAAAGTATACGAAATACTTCGCCATATGTTCCATTCCTCAAAGAGATACGATTCTACTTGACTTGTAGTTGATCGTTGGGTTATTTCTTACTCTGACGGTTGAGGTGAAGCAAGATGTTCTTTCACTCTCCACTTGAACAGCTTTCTCAAGAGTATCTCTCGCTTGAGAAGAAAGAAAAGCACTCTTGAGAAAGGCGTGAACGTGGACAGTGAAAGTCGAGCAGCCCACAATAACGACACGACTAAACATCTCACGTATCACCCAAAGTCATCCCTGGGACAGTCAGACAGACAGACAGACAGACAGACAGACAGACAGACAGACAGACAGACAGACAGACAGACAGACAGACAGACAGACAGACAGACAGACAGATAGACAGACAGACAGACAGACAGACAGACAGACAGACAGACAGACAGACAGACAGACAGACAGACAGACAGGCGAAGCGGCCATTACACTGTTATTCGTATGGGCCAGTACGCTCGCATGCCTCGTGGGTGATTTAAAGAACAAAGGATTCCTCTGCTTATCAGACTCGCGCAGTTTCCGTCTCAGTGACTCGTCATTATTCGCAGCTCACCCCCCCCCCCCTCACCCCCGCCCCAACTCACCTTTACACGGACCATCTATAGACGTGCGTTATACATCGGAAATGTAGAACATGATGTTGACGTGTGCATTACCCTTGCATTATGTACATACTTTCAAACATGTTTAGCCGAAACCAAGGCAAGATGTCTGTCTGTCTGCCTGTACGTATTTTTTTTATGTTTTTCTTTAATGTCTATCATATCCAGTTTAAAACCATCTATTTGTATATCTCTGTCTCTCTATGTTTTTATTTTATAGCATCTACGTTTTTCTTTATCTAGTTTACTCATAAAATACACGTTCCAATGATCGATGAATAATAACGACTTCAAGTGTAATATTCCTACGCGGCGCTAACATTGACCCGAATGAGCTTGACACAAATCAGGAACGTAGCGTACGTTGTCTGACTGTTCTTGCCAGACAGGTCATTTGTGCATATTAATCGCAGACAATAGATCTGTAGCAACGTCGTCATTGTAAACAGGGCTGAGATTTAACGGTCTCATGAAATATTTGTGTGACTTATAACCCAGAAATATGACGTGTAACCTCAATGTCTCGGTCAAGGCCAAACCATGAGATCTAATGGCAACTTGCAACGAGTTTGTATTTAAGTAGTTTGAATAGGTTTTATACAAATTGAAATAAGAAAAAAATGTATTCATTAATTTTTTTTTTATTAAGATGTCAACCGTAAAATGCAATTAAAGTTTTGTTTTCTACCGTAGTGATCAAGGTCCTAAAAGTTGTGGATTACGATACCGAGTATTCTCGTGACGTCAGAACGGCTTCTATGGAGGGCAAAATGTATATGTTGTCATTTGAGCTGTCAATAAACTATTTTCAGAATTGCCGTGATTACTTCTGTCGATAGATCAATGACAACAATGCCTAACAATCAACTAGTTTTCAAATTAGATATCAAGATGCATTCATAGGCGTGCGCAGGGGGGGGGGGGGCGGCGCAGGGCGTTAGCCCCCCCCCCCCCCCCAATTACGATAGATGTGCTTTTATTTTATTTTTTTACCAGAAGAGGCATTAGCAAATACCTTAGTTTACAATCTGTTGGCATTAGATTGAAAAATCGTATTTAGTAGCGTCTTTCAAGTCACAACTCACAACACAGGTTAATGTGTCCGCCTCGACCTCGACTTCTGCCAAGATTCTGGGTTTGTGACCGACCACTTCCTGAAGAGAGGCACATCAGGTAACGATGGTGTGCCCCCTAAATATAGGGATTCCTACGGAACATTATTACTATTATTCTCCTCAACCTCCAAGACAGCCAGCTGTTTTGGCGTCATATTAAATGCGTTTAATGCAAGCTTTTTTATTTGTTGCAAAGAAATGTAAACACGTGCTCATGAGACAAGATGGAGTTTTTACCCTTATATAAAAATCAGCGATCAAACAAAGTGAAGTTTCATTTTAGTCTTATTGATAAATGTCTAGTTTTGAACAGCATTTGTGAAAAAACAAGTTTTGTGTTTACCCAATTATAAATACTAAACTTCAGCTCAAATAAAATGACATTTCATATTTGTCTTCTTTAATATTATGTCCTAGTTTTACAAACATGTTTGAGAAAAACTTGTTTTGTTTATTTATTTAGCCAATTATAAAATAAATCTTTCCCAATAAATTATGTTGGAGTTAGACGATAGAAACTATAAGGTATATAATGAATGCTGTTTGTATTTGAACTTATTCCGGTTTAAAGCGAAGCACAAGGCAAATTTATTTTATAACTAGATGAAAAATGAAAACAAACGATTACTGATACTGATAAAAACAATACAGAGCAAACATTTCCAATCAAAACTAAAATACCTTACACTTGTTACATATTTATAGTTACAAAGCGTGTCTATAATATTGCATAGTGAATTACATTCATGTACATATTATATAGCTATATATAGTAGACGTCATTCTTATTAAGTCCTATTCAAGATGTAAGACCGCGTAATGTGGCCTTAGCCGCGTCCACGCCGGTCACTTTCTCGCTCGGTCCTTCTTCACGCGGTCTCTGCCGGTCCAAAATTCGTCGAAATCGGTCCACAAATGGCCAAGCCGTGCTCGATCAGAACTTGATTTGAACTTTTTCACTTTCTCGATTACTTTCGTTACTTGGTTTGAAATAATCATTTAAAATTATGCATTTTATTAATTTTTCCAATGCCTTGTTCGTTTTCCACTCCCGATTCTGACAACAACGGCCAGTTTTGGATTGTATAACTTCATCGCGATTAGCCTCGCTGTACTTGACCCAGTACAAGATTCATTGCTGGACTTATGCATTTGGTCCTCAATGTATGGATATGGTAATGGATATGTTGAAGATCTCTCAAGGAAGCGCACTTGAAAGAGCAAACGAAGAGTGACGGGTATGGAGAGCTAAACACTTGTATAAGGGCTTTAAGACACAAAAGAATAATACAGAATGGGGATTATTCTGGATTACGTTGTAGACTTGTATAATGGATCGTTTCAATGAACTGTTTTAAACACTACAGAATGTATTGATCATAAAGTTGGTTGTAAAAGTATCAGGGGCGGACCAACATTGGTATATGTAAGGGATTATCCGGGAGATGCGTAATTGTTAACTTGTTAATGGACATGTATAAATTTAACGACTCGGAGAAAATTGGAAATAATGAAGAAGCTCTTTCAAACCAATCTGCGGATGGATAAAGCAAAATATAATAATAATAATAATAATAATAATAATAATTAATGTGTAAGTGTATTTTCTCTCTATCTTTTAAATTGATATTGAAAGTTATATTGAACGGCAAAATCGGCATTGCATAGCTGGCGAGTGTGTTGGCCATTAGAAGTAAACGCGCATCACAACGTACTTAGTGAAAAGCGACAGACGGTTACAAGTACTACAAGTAAGGGTATGAAAGTATGTAAAGTAGTTCCCCAGGGATCCACTGATTGGAGTGATGCGCTAAAAGCAAGAGACAGTCCCTCTACTCCCGGGGAGAAGGAACGATCAGTTGTCAGAAAACCGCTCGAGCCGCGTCAATGAAAACATTCTTTATTTACCCGAGCCAAAGATCTGGAAGAATGAAGGAATTTTAAACCACTATCTATGATAATAAGATGAAAATGGAATTGAAAAGATGAATGAAAATCTCGTCAATAGAGAACCTGGATGAAAACATGGGATTCTCGATTGTAATCAAGTAGGGGGGGTAGGGAGGGAGGGGGGGGGGTCGATATTGATTTGATTTCACTCGATCTTAAACGAGTCTTTGTTGGAAGAAGATACTCCTCCCTTCAAAGTATTTGATTACAATGAATGGGAGATAAAGTATTTATCTTTAGATCTCCGGTTTATATTTCACAATAATCACTTTCTAACGCCGAGTTTAAGTTAAGCACACAAAACGATTGACTAACTTGAGAAAGTTAAAACCGCTAGAAGCCAACTGTAACTGCCATTGTTAGCACTTGCCTAGTGTGGCACATCTCTATTCGCGTTCCCTATACGTTATGTCAGGAAGCCGGGAATATGTATACACACAAAAGTGAAATGTTATTGTAATAAATAGACTATAGAATTACCCATAATATCAGTTTCTAAATGATCTTCCTATCTATGTGTAAGTAGTTCATGTTGCGAAGTATTACTCTATCGTATTTGAGAAACTATCTTATTAAAAAAAAGTATATGCAACTTTATCCAGCCTGTGTTTTATGTTTTGGAAAGTTCTTTAAAAAAAAAAAAACAGTTAAAGATCTAAACGATCGATTAAATGTACCTGGCTGGCTTCACTAGCTGTGCTTCACCATTGTATGCACGGTGCGCCCAGTGGCGTCACTAGACGTCCTTTCAGAGATATCTACAAACTGAATTTACTAATGAGGCAGCCGTGTTATGAGACCAACACGATATGACGTCATCTGTGACCTGGATGAGCAATATGTTTCACCCCCCCCCCCCCAACCCCCTCCGTGAGACCCTTGCATACATACAAGAAGAAATAGCCCCATCACTCTCTTACTGCCCCAGGTTTACTCAAATACGGCAGCAATTTATAACAACACTTTATGACATTTCTTGAGACAGACGTGAAACTCACTTTAAATATCTTACAAGCTTTAATAATTTTGACCTACTTTGTCCAATGGAATATAAAATCTGGTTTATAGTTTTCACGGTAACATAGTTCACGTGAATTGCAATAAAGAGAGGACTTGAGAACCGTGGGGAATGAAACATAGTTTATGAGGTGAAATGTTTGCAGACACTCACTATCCCTTAGGAGAGGATCACTCCTTGTAGTAGGGGGAAGCTATAAGAAGTCGGCTATATCTCTGTAAATATTAAATATAAAAATAACCTTGATAATAAAATAAATAAATACTAGGATTGTTCACCGATTGGTGCTATTTTGCAGGAAATATCTATAATGGTTTTCTTATATATAAATAAAAGTGCAAAATGTCTCCGAGCGGGAGCTCTGTGAGGTCTGTCATGTTTAATTAATGTATCCGGCGTGCATTGTTTGTAAACAAGTGTTACGTATGCTTGGTGTTCTGCGGCTCGATCCCCGGCGAGAGAGAGAGAGAGAGAGAGAGAGAGAGAGAGAGAGAGAGAGAGAGAGAGAGAGAGAGAGAGAGAGTGTGCCTATCCCGCGAACACTTGAGACCTCCAGACAGTATGACGAGGCTTTTTGTTATGCTCTCCCGACGCCATGTAGTCGTGCGTTTACAGTATTTGTCAGTACGTTACAGCTCGTTGTTGAAGATTCGTGTTTTCTTATATCGTATGGTCGTGAATTTTATAAAATGTGCCTGGGATACAGCATAGGATGGTCGGGATTAAGGTATATGGTTTAAAAATAAAATCATATCCAAATGAATAACTTTTATTTAGTTATTCCTAGTGTTTGGTTGAACAGCATTTGATTTTTTCTTCTTATGGTACGTTTACAGCTACGCGTTGCGAGCGAAGCGAGGGCGTGAGCTCCAATCAGCGACCGAGTTTCATGCAAAGAAGTTAATAGTTTCACGCAAACTCGGCCACTGATTGGAGCTCGCGCCTTCGCTTCGCTCGCAACGCGTAGCTGTAAATCGACTATTATTCTTCGGGATCTTCCTAGGATAAAGAGGATGCAGACCGTCGTCGTTATTAACATAACTTTTATTAAGTTATCCTATTACAATAGTGTTTGTTTGAGCAGTATTTGATTTCTTCTTCTTCTTCTTCGGTGTCTTCCTGGGACAAGGAGGTTCCAAGCCGTCGTCGATATTAGCAGTTGAATTGTTAACCATTTTCTTGGGACAACGAGGAGGGGAGGGACGCTTCACTTTTTGTGGCCCACGTATGTTTATCTGAACAACTCCTCCAACAACAGTACTCAACTCTAGAGATTCTCCATTGTCCGTATTTACCTGAGTAATATTAGGTTTAGGATAAAGGTTACCTCTGGAGTGAAATCTATTGTCTTGTTTTGAATCTCTACGGGATCTAGGAATGAAATTCAGGTTGATACGAGCAAGGAGTTTAAATTCTTCACCCGAACTTTTCTCTCCGTCTCCAGTTTCGGTTAGGTTTACTAAAAACAAAATAAAAAAGTGATAACCTTACACGAGTTAATGTTTTTATTTCAAATAGTATCCATTTACTTACAGGCAAAGACGACCTGAGTCATCCAAAAAAATTAGAAGTAGATACTTCATCTTCGACGTTCGCTTAGAAACTGAGACACGGAGAGAATCGTTCGACGTTTTTAAAGAAAACATACGTTATATACAGTATGAGTTAGTTTTTATTCATCATGTTACATACATGTTACTTGACAAACATTTTTCAAGTATGAAATTTAATTAATTAAGCATTATAGATAAGAATTAACGTTATTCAACGATACTTGGCAAACATCTTTCAAGCATGAAATTTAATTAATAGCTTGACAAATAGTAAAGACAACTAAGCACTATAGAAAAGAGTTATACTTGAGAATCAACATAATTCAAGTATATTTGCAATTTATTCAGACAACACTTATTCTATTGCTTTTACTTCGTCAAAAAGAATCTCATAGTCAATGCACGCTGAAATCACTTCAGGTGTTACGTACTCAGTACAAGTTTTAATTAGAGAATAATATTTCTGGACATAACTTCTAAACAGTTCATATTTTAACGATTGCCTTGTCACACAGACAAAATATTTTATAAGATTGTTCACTTCTTCTTCTGAAAGGCGCACAGACCAAAAGTCCGTTTTAATGACGACGTACGGTTTGCCAAGACACACGACCCTTTTTATCGAGATCGTGTCATACTTGATATTCGTCTTTTCATGCAGCTCGTTTACTAGAGCCCCCCACATTGCAGGATTCAAGAGAACGTACGGGCCATTGACCCGCCCTATCTCTACCAACGAGTCAAAGTCTTTTTCGGGGTATATTCCAACTGACACGTATGCCGAATGTCCAGGGTTCAAGAAGAATACTCGCTGTAGAATGCTAATGAACCTCGAAGGTTTCGTTCTTCGAATCCGACGGGTGTTGATCGGGGAGACTTCATGTTCACCTCCAGGTGAGGCCTCCGTTGTAGACGATGTTGCAGAAACGTGAAGAGATCGTGATGAAGGGGCGGTAGGCCGTACGAGTCAAAGTATTCTCCGTAGCCGTTCTCGGAGATGGCAATCGCAATCCAATGAGAACCAGGTAGTGATTGAATGTCTAGGTTAATGACAAAGGTCGCAGGTAGGGAAAAATAAGAGGGAATTTTATTGCGAGCATAGACGCCTTTAAAGTTTCTAAAGTTTAGAACTTTTTTAATTTCAAGAGTGTTCATAGTGCTTAGTAAAGTAGAGAAACAGCTCTGTGGTTATCAATAGCTATCGTTCCGTCATAAACAGCATAGACAATACAGGATAGTGAATCGGCCAGCTGACTTGCGAATCGAAACTCGATACGTACTGTACCGGCCAAAGGTAGACTTGAGTGTGTCTCAACCCCAGACGAATCAGGTGTTAAATCAAAGGCAAAGAGGGTGTAACCATGGTAAAACATGTGCTTCGAAATGAGATGAGTTTGATTTTGATGATGAATACCTGTGCCCGAAAACAGAGTTTGATAAGCGGCGGCAATCAGTTCCTCGTTTAAAATTACATTTGACAGGATCATTAACAGTAACACCATTCACAAAGACGGCAATGTTTGCCAAATCGGAATGAATAAACTGGTATGGATTAGTGGTATAACTGCCTACAAAATTTTCATTTTTAACGAGACCAAAAATGATGTACTTGGGAATAGGTCCTTGTATTGTCTAGGTTCACAGAGTTTGAACCTTTAAGAATAGTTACATTTTTTACTTCTACTCTATTGATATGATAGTTTGCAGTATGTTTTAGTAAATATTTTTCAATCGCTAGAGCTTTTTGCAAGCTGATTTCTACTTGTTTAATGAATAGCGTAGCATCCAAGATTCTAATTTTTTCAGTCACCTATTTAGTTTTCAAAAACACGTAAAACGAAGGGCTGGCCCTATTCAATTTAATACAAATCGAAACATTGTTCAACATTAACTGAGAAACATTAAACAAGTCTACATGAAGATGCCCCATTAGCTCGACAGGTTCACTGTCTTTTAACATATCCGAGCGGGTACTATAACCCTTGTTTTGAGCACTAGCACTAAGGCCCCCATCCGTATCCTCTGTGTCCAGGTAAAATAGACTATGTCATATGTGTTTTCACTGCATCCTCTGTATAGCTCAGTCGACTTTCCAAGATGGTTCTATACTGATAGTTATCAGTGTTCTTGGTGACGGTGGTTTCATTGAGAGACACGTTCACCTCAGAAAAGAGACTATTCAGTAGATAGTTGACGCAACCGGGCTGACAGGTATCTTCGGATGTAAAGTCTTCCCCTGTTAATTTGGTAGTCTTGATTTTCAGCCACAAATAGACAGGTGCTAGATCACGATAATACTCTGTATCCCCCGGACAATTAAACTCCAACTGGGTCTCATTATCGAGCGAGCTAACCGATTTGTAACCCACAACACGATTGCCTTTGATTTCCGTTTGAATAGCACGTTCAATGAATAGGTCGAGTTCAGTTTTACTACACAACATCTCTCTAATCAAATATATCTCTCTGGCAAGCCGTTTGACACCTCGAGCTCTACCACCTCGAGCTCTACCTAAAGACTGACCTCGTTTTCGTTTTAACCTCCTTTTTAAACCCTTTCCCACCATGTTCCGGTCGACAGCCTCAGCGACCCGTTTATGAACTATACTCTCTAAGTCTTGTTCGGGCGGTTTGATGCTGATGTCATTTAAAATATGAGCACCTGTCCTCAAAGCCTCTCTCCCGACCGCCTTGGCTCCTCTAACAAACAGGGGGCGTATTAAACGAAACATCCCTCCTAGAAAGCTTCCTATTCCTTCTCTCTTTTGAACGCGATAACTAGCATGATAGACGGGACCTATGTCGTCCATACTGTTGCAGGGTCTTAAACAAAGTAATTCAAAATGGAAAAAACGGTTGTATTTATGACTTGACAAAGTGGAGGATAGCAATAGTAGGTATAGGCGATGCTTAAAATTTCACGAGATTTCCAAATTTCGTCATCAGTTTAATAGTGATCGACTCTATATAACTCTTTTCAACAGAAAAATAGTAAATCGGTAAAAATTGATGTTCCCCTAATGCAGATGGAAATTGAATAAATAAATAAATAAATAAATTCACATTTAGAGTCTACCCACTCAGTAATTTAACTGATTTGCAGTGGGGGACTTTAATTTAAAGTGACTAAACCAACCCTGTAGGCTTCGAACACCATCGACGAGTGAGCGATAACCAATCAAAGATCGATATTTCAAATATGAAACAGATGAATCAGTGATTGGACAGTGCGAACACCTGCGGACAGATGCCAGAATCAACAAGGCCAATTCAGAACAACTTTGAATTTATTGAGTGCTTCGTTGCTAGGACGGCTCCAAAGTCACCGTTTACTTATTCCTAAGCCAAGAAGTAATGGAATTGAATAACACGCAAGTTACGGACAAAACCATCTCCCACCAGTTGAGGGCTGATAATATCCGTGTATATATACACAGGTTCAGTCTCCCCTAGACCGCTCTGTGAGAGCCGCCGACTAGGTTGCAAGTTCGCAGAGTGAATGTCTGCGACAACTTATTTTCGTATTTGCTCGTTTGCAGCTGCTAGAAATTCAGCAGTCGGTATTCTGTTACGTATAGTAGTAATTTAATCATCTAGCCCATAGAAAATCTTGGAAGGGAATTTCACTTTAACATCAATGCCGTTTTTACCCTTCCTAACAATAGCTATTGTATTGCGTACGTCTGAAGTTATAGGCGAACTATCTGGAGCCCACACAGCTTTATTCTTTTTTAGTTTCTCAATATCTATATGATCACGCATAATATAATAATAATTGAACTCATTTAGTAAAATCTCTTGTTTACCAGCGTCTGAAACCGTATTACGAAGTGTCACATACAAGTCTTCAAAAGAAGAGTAATCGCGAGCAGGAAAGACGACACGCCCTACTCTAGTCACAACGACATTGGCTGTCAATTGTCGTTCTCGTCAGTTTTCACCTCTGTTTCAAGTGTATCAAATCCAAAGGGGTAGGAGAGTGCTGCCAAACCCACCCCGAGAGAAGCTCGTGAAATGCTGTACTCAGCTCGTACTCGATGTGATGCGGGTAGAGACTGGTAGCCATTCTATGAACATATCTGTATTAGTATAACACGCATTTACTAACGTTGACAAGGTTCCCCGTAATCTTAAAAGGAATCGTAGCCAAAAGGTAGAGAGTCATTGTTCTCAAGTTGCCATCTTTTACTAAAAACAACATTGAATGTTTTTGTCTCGGGGGCAGAGACTATCAAACCATTTTGATTCCTTTTAATCTGTCTAGGATTTGTCACCTGAATAGGGGTAGGAACCTCGGACAGTATCGATTTTCCAATGGACTCGAAATTGATTGTTTTACGGTTTTGAAAGTTGAGAGTAATTCCTCGTACTTTGCATACAGTAACATCCTCTCCCTTGTCGGTATTAGTCACCGAGAAGGCGTACGCTTTAGGGCCTGAACTGAGAAACTTGTCAATATAGGCGTTTGGTCCATACTCTTCCAGCTCGTTTGTCATGTCGCCTAGATAGTCTCCTACAGGAATATCGAATGTATCGGTCGGGCGTTTCACATAGATGACGCTGTCAGTGTCACAGTAGAGTACCGAGCGTCCAATTTGTTTTAGATAACTGTAAAGTTTAAGTCGCGCCCCCGTTGTGACGTAGGCTGCAATAGCCACATTCACAGTGTTGTTAACTTTAATCTCTTCTTGAAGGTATTTATACGTTATCCAAACCATATCGTCGTTCGGGAATAACAAGTCTTGTACTTCGATTCCGGGTGTTGTGAGAAACCGAAACAACTCGCGGGGTTCTTTAACTATCTTGGTCTGGCTGAGATTATCCCTTAAACTAAATCTACCCCAAAGGCTATTAAGGGCTAACTTACTTATAGAACGCAGGCCGGGGTTCTTAGAAATGTTTTCAGGTGACAATTCGATACCCTCGTTTGCTTTATAATCGCTCAGGTATTTTTCTCTGTCTTGTTCGGTTTTAACCCAGGTAGGCCAGCCCGATGCCTCTTGTTTCAGCTTCAGAAACAAGTTGATATACTCTACGAATAACCCACCCTCAACCCCATCAAACTGTGTAACGTTATACTGAATAAACTCGTGAATCTCGATAAATTCGTATCCCATAAGAATAGCTTCACGAATTTCGTCAATGACCCAGGTACCCGTAATGGCGCGCTCCTGTTGTGAATGGTTACAAGAACCATTGTTCATACTTATTGCACAGGTATGACACAGAGCAAACAAAAGTTTTGAATTTGCTTTAAAAGGTGCAACAGGGTGGTAGAGATCTTTCGGAGCAAGAATGGTACATTTAATAAAACCGTCTAGTTTCAAGATCTCACTAGGACAGGGACATTCTTTCCCTACATAAATACGTGTAGGATGGCTCAGAGGAAACTTGAAATTTTTACATATATCGGGGTAGAGACTAATAATGTCGACATAACAAATTTGTTCTCCCTCTTTAACTGTGTATTCCAATTTGAATGCTTCTGTTCGCCCTCCATACAGAGCGTCTCTAAAACATAGGGGTTTCTGATTAACCAGCGGGTTATTATTAAGACGAGATTCGAGTTCAGGTGATTTATCGAGTATTTCACGGAACTGACACCCCCACATGATGTGTAAAGTATAGCCGGCCTTACAGATCATCTCTATACGCTGTAATGTATCTTCGTATCTGTCTGCAAGTGTCTCCTCAGAGTTAACAATAATATGATCTCTGTTGAGCTGGCACAGGGGACACCCATGCCAAAAACACCCTAAATACTCAAACACCTCCTTTGTTTCTTCACAGAAACCGTCTACTTTTTTACCGGGCAACTCAGGTAACCGCTTTTCCCTTCCATTGCCTGCATGCTGAATTACAATGTCACGGTTTTCGGCCTCATAAATTAACCATTTGATGGCCTCTGCCGACTGTTTGTCGGCCAATCTATAACCGCAAGAAGGAACAATGCCTATAGTTTCCGGTTTTAAAAAGTTTCTTCTAAAAACTTTATTACAGGCAGCTGTTATGGTAATAGCTTCGAGGAAAGGATCGACGTTACCTATTTCTAGAAACATCTTGCGAAACGATTGACAGGCCAGTCTTAGTACATTGACATCGTCTATACAATAACTTTCTAGTTCATGCTTGTTATCAAACACTCTTCCTAGTTGTTCTTTGTACCACTTATGAAACTCTGTGTAGGCGGTCGGAGACATGTACTCATCGCCAAAGAAATAGGGCGTAGGAATAGGTCCTATGTAATTTAAATTCTGCTCAGTATTAAATAAGTGCGGGTAATAACCTTTTTTTACCTTCAAATCAAATGCTTTCGGCAGGGCACTTAGAGGCATAGGTAGAAAACTGAGAGAATCTATGAAGCGAATATGTTCCAAGTCCATGACAAGAATTTTGCGACCATTTTTTATTAATGAGGGTGTCCATCTTTTTTCGATACACCGTCTGAGAATAAAATGTGAATCATAGCTTCGACCATTGTGTGAAATACATATTATTCTCTCGATCTTGGGGCGTGGTTCAATTAAAAAATCTAGAAACTCTACTACTGGCTCGTTCCAGCAAGATATCTGTCTTGTTCCACAAGTGGAACAGTCTGCTAGCTCGTCGGAACCTATGCATTGAAAACAAGCTGTTTGTGCTACCAGTAGATTCGGTTTGTGTTCGAATATCTCACCCTCAAGCTGAGTGTTCTGCGTGGATTCGATATCGAAAAAAACAATCATCCAGTCTAGTTTGTTCCTGGGAAGACCTAATTTTCTCATAAAGCACTGATGGCCTGGAACGACATTATCCAAACACACTTGACAAAACACTTTACCGCATTCATGATTATCGTGTATAAATTTAAGGCATGTGGGACAGTTTTTGCGAACCATACATACCGATTTTTTACGGAAATGTTTCTCCAAGTGTCGGTTGAAACACGAGTCACTTCTAAAATATCTCAAGCAAGCTTCACAATATATTTTAACATCGTCTACATTGCAAGGAGGGGTGCTAAGACAACCTGAACATGCTCTATCACATACATGTCGTGAAAGATTCTTAAAACCGCGATGACATCCTCTACATATAAAACGTTTTGCCATGGCTGCGGGGAGATTAATAATAACATTAAAATGCCCGTTGTCTTCGTCATAAAGAAGATGTAGACGTTTATCAGACTCGTTCTCTCCCGCGAACCAGATGTTGTCACATTTCAATCCGTTGTACACAACTATTTTGTAATCTGAGAGATAGGCCTGGAACTGTTGGAGCTCGCGTATGCCACCCCCGTTGTCTAGATTAACACCTGATTTTCTCAACAGTTCTGTAACTTTAGGTGCTATTTTCCATCCTTTATAATATGTTATGTAATTTGGATCATTATCCACTTTAGCCTTTGCTACGATTAAGGCATGAGCGAGACAGTTTTTCTTGGCTTTAATAGTCACAATGCTTTTTTTTAAATGGCTAAGAGTGGCTAGTGATCTCCCCTTGGAATGAACACCCCTATTTCGACCGTTACCTTTCATCATTTTAACGTGGTCGACGTGTATCTCGAGACTATCAGTGATTAAAAATTTAGCGTTTGACTGAGTAATTTTTGAAATGACCGATAGAATAATTTCAGAATCGATCTGATCTTTCCTCCTAAAAGAAATTCCCATCGGTTTGTCCAAAATGTTTTCCGTGTTACTAATAGCCAAACCAACCATATCATGATCGTCTATACCGCTTAAAATCTTTTGTAAAACTTCATGAATCGTTTCTTTAATATAATCTAGAGGCGCAATTTCAGATTGAGGAGGGTTAATTTTTACCACATATCGCGTACCTTTAGTCCTAAACCTAGTTAACTCACGAGAAAAGGCGTTTATTAATGAAAAGCGAGGAGAGGCGGAGGAGGAGGATTGCGATTCGCGCTCAAACTTGTTTTTGATGAACTTTTTCATTTTCTAGAAATAAGACAATAACATGTCAAAAGCAGCGTTTAAAAAAGGAAAACATCAAAACAGTAAAGTTGTACTTACATTTGGTTCAAGCGTTGATAGAATCGTCTGTGGGTGTAGGTGTAGATGTCGACGACGAAGAACGGCTCGAGGGGCTGTTAGAAGACGACAGGAGGCACGGTTCAAAGGGCTGATAGAAGACGATGGAAAGACGAGGACTACGAAGAATGGCTCAAGTGGTTGATAGAAGACGACGGGTAGACGATGGCGACTACGAAGAACGGTTGAAAGGGCTGATAGAAGACGATGGAAAGACGACGACTAGGAAGAACGACTGAAGTGGTTGATAGAAGACGACGGGCAGACGACGGCGACTACGTAGAACGGCTCGAGGGACTGGTAGAAGACGATGGAAAGACGACGACTAGGAAGAACGACTGAAGTGGTTGATAGAAGACGACGGGCAGACGACGGCGACTACGTAGAACGGTTCAAAGGGCTGATAGAAGACGATGGAAAGACGACGACTAGGAAGAACGACTGAAGTGGTTGATAGAAGACGACGGGCAGACGACGGCGACTACGTAGAACGGCTCTAGGAACTGGTGGAAGACGACAGGAGGCACGGTTCAAAGGGCTGAAGAAGACGATGGAAAGACGACGACTACGAAGAACGGCTCAAGTGGTTGATAGAAGACGACGGGTAGACGATGGCGACTACGTAGAACAGCTCAAGTGGTTGATAGAAGACGACGGGTAGACGACGGCGACTACGTAGAACGGCTCGAGAAGACGCGCACAATATCGTTGGAGATTCGAGGACTGACTGACACAAATTCACGGATGATCGGTAATTTAAATACCCCCTCTCTCTCTAGGGGATTAGACCAAAGAGATGTTTGCCCTCCTACACATTCTGTCATACACCATGCGTAATTCAGAGTAAATTAGTGTAATTAATCCAATTGCATTGCGAGTCATGGAAACATTGCTAAATATAGTCTGTGTGATATAAAATAATTACGAGCTCGGTCATATCTGGCATCGGTTCAATTTTTTATTTTATTCTTCTTGTTAAAATGTATGTATAGAGAGCGTGGGAAAACATTCGATCGAACCGCTAACAAATAAGAGAACAGGGACAACTACTATTTTTTAGATATAGTCTACTCAAAATTACAACCATCGAAATCGTTCACATGCCAACACTCGTTTGAGTCCTGTATCTTACAAAGCGCTTCCTAGCAGTTGAAACACCAATTATTCTCGTCCTTCAAAAATACACCGATTTCAGACTCGTCCAAACTTCGCGTACTTGTCATACAATTCATATAAGATTGACAATTTTAATCTCTAAGGTAGGGTCCACAGTCTTTGCAAAGATTGATAGCACTGTCGTACTCTATGTATTCCTTTAATAACCAGTTACTCTCGTAAAACGCACAGTAGTACATAGCGTCCACATACATGCTGACAAACTCTGAAAAACGTAAACGCCTCGTTGCGTCCGCGTCCACTTCAAAGACTGTTAAATCCATGTCTAGATCTGGATCCCCTTCCTCTAACGCTAATCCAATGTCAAAGAAATCAACATGTGGTAGTACACCTCCTTCTCTTAATTCTATAGCTTTACCGTAACACATAATACAAGCTTACTTTCATTCCCGTGTAGATATATGCTCTTTCAGTACTGTTTTCTATTTCCCTGTGACCGTCCTATATACAGACAACCTCTCTTCTTGGTTTGAATTAAATAATACTTCCTGTTACATAGAGAGCGTGCAAAATTGAACCGCAGCTGGAAGCCGGCCGGAGACCTTTAAATTTACAGTGTTATAACATAATATGTATTTATAAAACTATTAAATATCTCTCTCTCTCTCTCTCTCTCTCTCTCTCTCTCTCTCTCTCTCTCTCTCTCTCTCTCTCTCTCTCTCTCTCTCTCTCTCTCTCTCTCTCTCTCTCGTCGGGGATCGAGCCGCAGAACACCAAGCATACGCAACACTTGTTTACAAACAATGCACGCCGGATACATTAATTAAACATGACAGATCTCACAGAGCTCCCTAGGTATTCCTTTCAAAATAGCGCCAATCGGTGAACAATCATAGTATTTATTTATATAATTATCAAGGTTATTTTTATTTTTAATATTTACAGAGATATAGCCGACTTCTTAAAGCTTCCCCCCTAAAACTACTCCTTCAGGACCCTCGTAGGGAAGAGGACATCTCAACTGGTAGTCTGACAATCATTAAAAGTAGTATTAATTTATTCTACATGTACTAACCCATTATTACACGAATAAACTTCTTCTTAATGGGACCAACTGTTATTAAAATAATATAGTCTATGTAAATTGAATGTCTGAATATCACTATACTTTAATCTCAGATTGGTTTCCATGATTTTAACAAACTTTACACACAAAATCCTGCTATACTACCATTCACGAACTTTCTTCGGTGAAAACCTCCGATTAAGGGCTAATATTGGCACTGCAGTTTATGGGTCTGTCGACGCACAAAAAAATAATAAAAAACAGCGACATGATTGACCGATAACGAAAAATTCACTTCGATAATCGATTAATATTTTAATTAGATGCCCATCCCTAGTAGCCATCCCCTACGCGGGCGCTGAGCGGAATGGTATTGTGCGAGTTGAATAAACCAACGCTTTACTAATAAGATAACAGTATTGTTTTACTTAAGCTGCTACACCACAGTGCACGTCATACAATTATAGGTATTCTTGCGATCAACGTTGTACTCACTTCTTTCGAGTGTTCCTTTGCGAGATTTAATTATTTGTTTAATGTATATTATTCATATTCATATAATTCATTATGATTATGTGCGTAGTATAAATAAATAAAAATAAATAAATTCATATTTAGAGTCTACCCACTCAGTAACGAAACTGATTTGCAGTGGAGGACTTTAATTTAAAGCGACTAAACCAACCCTGTAGGCTTCGAACACCATCGACGAGTGAGCGATAACCAATCAAAGATCGATATTTCAAATACGAAACACATGAATCAGTGATTGGACAGTGCGAACACCTGCGGACAAATGTCAGAATCAACAAGGCCGATTCAGAACAACTTTGAATTAATTGAGTGCTTCGTTGCTAGGACGGCTCCAAAATCACCGTTTTCTTATTCCTAACACAAGAAGTAATGGAACTGAATCCTTATTAGAAGTTAAAAAAACTTCTGCCTGAACACATACACATTATACACATTATGTTAATATTTATCTGTAAGTTCCAGTAACTTTTTGTTACAAATATTATGGATTTTTATAGTAAATTTGCATTTTTAAAATAGATCGTTTGACATCTGAATCATATTCAATATGGCAATATGGCGTACAAGCGTGAGCGCAGATGTTCGGAGCAGCAGGGAGTGTGGTCTACCAACGTATAAAAGAAACCTAAAAGACACCGTTAAATTATACAAGTACTATAATTCATCGGACGTAGATTGGCTACACTACACTGGAGTTGGAGCGGATGTATTCTACATACACGACAAATACTTACAGGAACATTTAATAGCGTTCGAAAACGAATAATACAATTTCTACTTCATTAAAATGATTAGGAAATGAACACTTAACAATAAAACTATGATTAGTTACACAAATGTTACACTGCAAATCAGTTTAGTTACTGAGTGGGTAGACTCTAAATGTGAATTTTTTTATTTTATTTTATTTATTTTCTACGGAAAAAAGTGAGTACTAACAAGGATCAGCTGTTCGCAAGAATTATTCAATTATACTATCCCCGCAATCGTCTTATGACTTCGGAAACACTTGGAATAAAACCTAAGTCAGGATATCCGGAGGAAATAATCGAAGTGGCTACCTGCCAACTGAGAGCCGCGAGTACGCGGGGGGGGGGGGGCACCCCCTCCTGTGGTGTCCGCCACTGCCTTCTTCGCCGGAAACTCTGAGCGGTGGATCTCTCTCTAACGGGAGCTGTGAATAATGTATTCGTGTGAGACTCCGGGAGAGGAAATTGCATCAAATCGGTCTCACAGTCGTCTCAATACGCGCAGGGAAGACTTAGAAGGCAGGAGTTGTAGACTCACAAGACGGAACGGGAATGGGTATTCGAAAGAAACTGAAACTTAAAGTTATTAAGTTAAATATGTAACTAGCCCGAAAAGGGGGTTCTACCTTTTTTCTCATGTTAATAAGTTGTACTATAAACTACGTTAAACTGATGACAGTATTTGCCACAACGAATTTAATGATACATTTTATATCTATTGCTAAAATTCAAATCTATGTTACCTTTTGTCTTTCTAAATAATTGTTTTTCATGTTCAAGATTGTTCTAGAAAAACATTCCAAAATTTAATCAATCGTTTGAAATAAAATATAAAAATTATGCCGGGAATAAGAACATCAGTCCCTGTGAGTTCTACGGAGCAATTGTGTTGTTTCCATCACGGCATAAGAGTCACATAGAACCACGAAGTGAAGCAATGCCCGGAATAAAAACATCCGTCCCTGTGAGTTCTACGGAGCAATTGTGTTGTTTCCATCACGGCATAAGAGTCACATAAACCACGAAGTGAAGCAATGCCGGGAATAAGAACACGCGTCCCTGTGAGTTCTACGGAGCAATTGTCTTGTTTCCATCACGGCATAAGAGTCAAATTAAACCACGAAGTGAAGCAATGCCGGGAATAAGAACATCCGTCCCTGTGAGTTCTACGGAGCAATTGTTGTGTTTCCATTGACGACATCCATATTTGTACCCTGTATGAATCTACCGGACTAATAAATACTTACTTACTTACTTACTTACATCACGGCATAAAAGTCACATAAAACCATGAAGTGAAGCAATGTCGGGAATAAGAACATCCGTCCCTGTGAGTTCTACGGAGCAATTGTTTTGTTTCCATCACGGCATAAGAGTCACAAACCACGAAGTGAAGCAATGCAGGTGTATTGGAATATCTTTCCGCATAGCCCATCATACTTGCGCTCACTCAAGCAGCCGTTACACGTTGCGAACAAAGAAAAGGTCAGCTACGTTATATTAAGGTTATATTGGGTTAGATTAGGTTAGGTTAGGTTAGGTTAGGTTAGGTTAGGTTAGGTTAGGTTAGGTTAGGTTAGGTTAGGTTAGGTTAGGTTAGGTTAGGTTAGGTTAGGTTAGGTTAGGTTAGGTTAGGTTAGGTTAGGTTAGGTTAGGTTAGGTAAGGTTAGGTTAGGTTAGGTTAGGTTAGGTTAGGTTAGGTTAGGTTAGGTTAGGTTAGGTTAGGTTAGGTTAGGTTAGGTTAGGTTAGGTTAGGTTAGGTTAGGTTAGGTTAGGTTAGGTTAGGTTAGGTTAGGTTAGGTTAGGTTAGGATAAGTAAGGTTACGTTAGGTTAGGTTAGGTTAAAGTTATTTTGAGACCACACGTTTTCTTCTGAAGTTCGCTTCGCAACATGTAACGCAATCTGAGTAATGCTATTCCAAGGGTATAGAATATATTCTGTTACACCGGGAGTAAGAACATCCGTCCCCTGTGAGTTCTAACTCGGGTAGACACGTTTATGTTCAAATATAAGGCGACCCCAGTGGCGTAACTAGGAATTATTTCGGGGGGGGTTATTTAGGGAAAAGTGAGATGAGGGGATTGAAAGGGGTCTGGGGCGCAGCCCCAGCCGCCGGAGGCCATTTCGCCGGAGGCGAAATTTTTTTTCACTTCTATAATTATTTCGTGCCTTTTAGACTCAAAGAATACTACTCGAACGACTACTCGTTAGTTTGTATTATATTGAAGTTACAGTGTTACAGTAGGCATTAATTATAGTTCTAAATAAGAATTGCATAGAAATTGTGTTTTTAATGTTTTATGGTTGTTCAATATAATCTCAAGATGAAGTGAAACATTGTGGTCACGTCACATACATTTAAATTTGAATCCACAGAACGTGATATTGTAATATTAGATTAATGCATTTTTATTTATGGGTACCCTCACATTAACTGGTTCGAGGGAAAGGTATATTAGTTGTAGATGAAATCATAAATATAATTGAATTATTGAAAGAAATTATATATCTTATCTAAGTGAAGTGTATAAATATTATGAAAATGTTATTTGTTGCGATTGTTATACACTGAAGTGGTTTAAGGATCTTATCTAGTATTAGGTAAGATCATTCTCGATGTAGTTTCGGGGGGGGTTTTAACCCCCTAAACCCCCCCCTTAGTTACGCCACTGGGCGACCCAGTTCCGCTTTAATGCAAGAGCGACGAATCATCGGTAAATATTTATTACTGTGTCACTAGTTTATGTTCTTCTTCCTTCACATTTGGAGCATTTTCCAGACACCAGACAGACTCATGGCTTCACATGGTGCTTTTAACATTTAGGAGTATTTTATGCGCTCAGAAAGAATGTGGCACACGTAAAAGTTTGCATGGTTGTAGTTGAAATTGAAACATAAACAGAGGTTACAATACGTGTATGTCTTGGTTTTATTGATAGGAAATGTTTCTTAGTCATCACAAAAATGTTGTTTTTAGTATTCAAAAATTCATAAAACGTAATAAATGTAATTACTTTTTGAAGTAATTTTGTTATTCTTTTTTAATGAACTTGTTTTAGGGTCTTTATTTTGAGTTGTACTCCCTTATGTAACATGACACATGTCAAAGGGTCGTTCCGAAACCTGTTGAATGTGCTTTACTCAGCGTTCCGTAACGTGATTACTGAGCATAGTCAACACATTGAATATGCCTGAGGTTTTCAGTTGAGTATCTCCAACACGAGTTTGAGTTTGGCGGCATTTTAAAAACGCTCTCTAGACAGGCCTAACCTAAGTGTGAAATTGCGTAAAAATAATGTTTGCACACGTATTAGAGCCTAGTGTATTTAATTGATTTGACTAACGCCACTATCAACCTTTTCTACCATTTTACTATACTGTTTGACAACTACTGTAGTGGGCGTGGCAAAACGAACTTGCGCCTAAACAGCCATGCCAATGCTTGACAATGCTTGAGGTGTTCCGTTATAAGTATATCTTTGTTATAAATGCTTTAACGAGCTGGATAATGCCAGCGGCCAAGCATTTTCAATAGGTTACGGAACGCTCCTAGATAGGCCTATACTATACATATGTCATATGTTCGCAGATGACAACGCCAAACACCACGAACTGCTAAAAATGACCTTCCTGTACAGCCTGAGCGAATAGGTAATACAGCTTTCAAGTTCGCTTTATCGATTCCTGTATAGATTATATTACCCGTGTATTTCAGAGTGGGGGAAACAATTTGAACTCACCGAATTCTAATAATTTAATAAATTATAATCGTGTTGGCTAAACTGATGTGAACTGTAGAATCAAGTTCTCAGCCCGATTAAATTACTCCTTCCACGCAAAGCCATTGTAGCAATATTGTCGTGTTCGCAGTATACCGACCAGAGCGAACCATCATCTTATTTCATCTGAATAACTTAGATTTGCTTTCGTGAAACTTTTGGTAACTTCATTTTGAATGTTCATAACGGCGCAAAATAATTTCTTTTTCCCACTTGCGGAGGACGAAATTAACAAAGCGTACGGTTAGATCTTGTTGTTCGGGCAATTGATAATCAAGTTGATAATATAGTTTGAAGGACATGACTCGGTTGTACGTAAGTTGAGAGTCAATGTGTTACCGTGGTGATTCCTGTCAAGTGGGAACTCGTTCAGGAATAATAGGAATATCTCTTCTGTGAGGGATTGAATGCGTGGAAGAACGAAGCAGAGCCCACTGAACACTGCTGCTGCTGCGACACTTTATGATTCCCAGAGTATGATCGTTAGTCGTAGCTATTCTATTCGCATAGAATATCAGTAAATATTAAGTGTTGTTATTCATATAAAACAGACTTGACAACGGCTTGAGTAAAAATTTTGACAAGGTTAGCTTGATATGGATTGGTCACCTTGAAAATTTGATTGTTTCGTCTAGGAGGCGGTGGCAAAGTCATTCATATAAGCAGTGATTTACATGGGTTGTGACGTCACATATTGTTTAAAAATAATAGTGCGGGAAACAGATAATAAAAATCTTTGAACATTTATAGAAGTATAATGAAGTTAATTTTCAAACTTTTAAATTAGGTTTATGATGTCTTTAGATGAATAACAATATATTCCACGTACTTACAGAGCTGTAGAAAATTCATGCACATTCTCTATTCTAACGAAAATTTTGCGGCACCAACCACTGCTCTAACCCAATACTGGTGTAAACAAACACTGTCAGAAGTAACGTGTTTGCTGGAAGTGAAATGGCGGAAGTGGTTTTTTTAATCTTAAAATTTTCTTACTCGATATTTTAAGTTTTTAGATTTTTATTTCATATAAATTGAAGTGTATCCGCGCCAATTGCCACTGCATTTCACGCGCTAGCGTTATAGCTGCTAGGGAAGCGCCAGCGAATAAGACGTATTTACGCAACAGTCTGACGGTTGTGGCGGTGCGCCTAATTGCAAAATTTGTAACTTACCAATGTCCGCTTTTTTTCTCGTAATTGCTTTTGTTCTAGTTAAAAATGTTAATTTTTGAAACGCAATTCATAGGAAATCGTGAATTGGCCAATTTCGGGACAAAAGACGTCCCGAAATGAAACATTTTGGGACACGGGACACTTGGGTCAAATTCGGGACTGTCCCGCATTTATCGGGACGTCTGGTCGGCCTATTTATAAGTCAAGCAATGACTTGTTGGATTACTTATGTGATTCAGAGTGGGATGGCTACATAACTTATAACAAGACTGTCAAACGTTTGTACTAAGGTTAAGAGCGTCCACACACGATATGTTCTTAAATATTAATAGTAAATTAGAATGTTTTATTTCCTTCACTTTCCGGAAAATGTGTTGCAGAATGATGTGGCTCAACTGTGTTGCAGAAAGAGGTTAGATATTAAATTAAATTAACTTCAATTAACTGTAATTATTACTTAAATCATACAAAGAAGAATGTGGATGTAAAACGTGAATCACATCGACAAACTCTCTTCTGCGCCCATTTTAATAAAATCTTCTCTTTTCCCAGTGAAATCTCTTCGAGAGTAACTTGGCGTAACCTCTAATAATATCACATTAATTTTATTCGCTTCCCGCTGTGCAAACTTCCTCCTTCAGCTCGTGAATCGATTAACGAAATAACGAGTGAAACCCGATGTTTAAAACACTCGACAGTGTTAAATGTATTGGATAATTAGTTTTCTTTTTTATCATGGGAATAAAATACGCGGAAAACGAGGCTTCGCCACGTAACTAATTTGTTTCGAAGAAGGAACGACTGTAAATTTGTTCAAGGAAATCAAGAAAATGGGAATTTCTGTCTCACTTCAAAGTTGTTTGTGATTCTTTAGTTTAATCGTAATTTTCCGCCCTGTTGAATTAATTAGATTTCAAATCATTTGAGTTGGCAGCGCGTTAAAACCATTCAACGCTCATTTTCTAATTACATGCGGACGGTTTCATGTTGTTAGTAAGAGCCGAGGCTAATCGCGACAACGAATGAATCGACTTATTGATTGTGTGAGATTCCAAAAACTTTGAACATTTTTCGAGCTATAATTTTATCTTTTATTTATGCTCGGATAATTTTACGTATCAACAATTTTTCTTAACGAGTCGTTTATTTTATTCTGTTTCGTCCATTTTCGTTCATTTCATCTTAATAATTAGATTTCCATTGTATATTTTCCTTTCTTTTGTACGTGATGTCGAAAAATAATATTTAATTAAGAGTAACTTTGTAAATACACGAGTCTCTCTCTCTCTCTCTCTCTCTCTCTCTCTCTCTCTCTCTCTCTCTCTCTCTCTCTCTCTCTCTCTCTCTCTCTCTCTCTCTCTCTCTCTCGATTGCGACTACGTGGGTCTTGCAGAGTGTTGCGATCTCACCGTCATTATAAAACAGCGGTTGCGTCGCTTGAACATTTATATCAATACAATTCTCAGCATTCAATTATGTGGAAATAGTAACTGAACTGAACAGTATTAAGTATTAACCTACATCCACCCTACAACCTCAATGCCAGCAACTTCTACTCGTATCGGGATGAGCTAATGCTCATTGTAGTACACTAGAGACCGCCCGTAAATCTTCAGCTTACAATACGCTGTTAGTACCTTGCTGTGGTTCTTACACCTCCATCACAGATAACTAATTAACTTGCATCTGTGCCTCCATCATACAGGGATGCTATAAATATTACAAAGATTCACAGATAATCAACGAAGATGAAGAGTATTTTATAAAATAACCCCGCCTTGTGGTTGCTTCACGTACTTGATTATAAACACTGCTTGTAGTTGCGCGGGCAGGTTTGCGTTTAAATGACCTCATCTATAAATGTTCCCATCATCAACCAAATAGACCCCCGTATAAAGTCCATCCATGCGCTCTTCTACAAGTTACATTTCGAATCATATCTTATTTGAAAACCTCTCAAAGGATAACTCAACTTTGCCTCGCAGAGTTTTGAGATTAAAAACCTTTCGAAGCGTGTTCGTCGAGTACGAGGACGAAAATGTGATTGGATGTTCGCGTTAACCCTTCACTTAGCAGAGAAGAGATAAGTAGGTCACAACATTCGGAATAAGTGTAATCGGATTGGAGGACGCGGAACATGTATGTCTCGGAGCGCATCTGTCAGACATCGATACCGATAACCATGTTTTTTTCTGTATAGCTCGAGGTCAACTTGATCTCCGCCTAGCAGAGGCTCGTCCAACTCCCGCTATAGTTGACAAACTGTAAGAATGATGGCCCCCTCCTTATCCCCACCACTGCTACCCGACCCCCCCTCAACTCCGTGAACACCTAACAAAATGAAATGCGTAACTGAAGATTAGTTTGTTTCAGTTGTACAGTTTGTTGTTTCATGGAGTTAAGGAGGGGTCGGGTAGCAGTGGTGGGGATAAGGCGGGGGCCGTCATTCTTACAGTTTCTCAACTATAGTCGGACATCAAGCAGACCTTGGTATAGCTGTGCGATACGTTTAGAGGGATGTGAAGTCACGTTCTTCGCCTCACTCGCACCTGTTGTACTAGGACTCTGTCTTCCCTACTTGGCATTTTGCTGACATAATTCATTATAGCTACTCATTGACGTTTGCACTTGACCACAAGAGCTGGTATAACCCTGTATTCTCTCACACGCACACGCACACGCGAACGCACACACACACGCACACGCACACGCACACGCACACGCACACTAAAATACACGCGAGTTTATAGGTAAGAGCCTTTCAGCCTTACCACTCTAGTTTCAACGTAGGCGTTTTCACCATAAACTAACTTTAATTGGTAATTGAAACTTGCTTCATAAACTATAAGTAATGGAATCGGGTCTCGTTACAACGCGACCGATCCTTACGTGGTGCTAAGTGCAATGATATTATCCCCAATACATCCTCTCTCTCTCTCTCTCTCTCTCTCTCTCTCTCTCTCTCTCTTTCCTCTCTCTCTCTCTCTCTCTCCTCTCTCTCTCTCTCTCTCTCTCTCTCTCTCTCTCTCTCTCTCTCTCTCTCGTATAATCCCTTCATGAACACCTCACGATTGGACGATTGGATGGAGGCAATAAGGCGCGATTTCCTTTTCGACCGGACAGAGAAGTATGAGAGAGTACAGAAGTGACGGATATGTTGCTGAAGGCAGAACGTTAGGAAAAAGAATGAAATGGCCCGAAGGCAGAATGAATTTAATGTGATATTAGTACGAAATTAATAGAGAAGGTTGGATTAGCAACTACGAGGAATAAAATTGGGAAATTCAGGAAGGGTCTTGGGAATGAATAGAGGTTCTACTTCACCCGTCTTTTCTTGGCACAGAGGGGAAGGCGAATGTTGCGGTGGCGTCCACATGCCTTTGGGTTGGGAGGCCTGAATCATGGGTATTGATGCTAGCGACTGGACGGAGAAATCTATCGTGAGGGTTGGGCATAAAGTCCAACTGTGACCTCACGAGAGGGTTTGGGTGTTGGGTTAAAGATTTATAAAATGTAGTTGAGCGATCTTGAACCAGCGTGTCTCCTGAACACCTCACATTGCTCGCTTGTCGCCAGCCCTCGTTGCATACCTGATAACACTGGTGTGTTACGTGTGTATAGAATGAGATGTATATGAATGCCATAATACCAACCCCATGCCAAGAAACTACTCGGCTGTATTGACGTGACGTCACAGGCCCATACTGATGACCAAAGAGGTGTTTACATTCAGATGACAATACAATTGACCTAACACAATTGACGGTATCGTGATTGTAGAAATATGATTGACCATTGCAATCCATTACGACGTTACGAGTTTGTTGTGAATAGCGGCATATATAAGAACCAAGTACGTTAACGTTTTCACGATTTCCGGATTACAACTAGAATCACGATGCCGTCAGTTGTGGTTGAGCCTTAATGCTTACCAATATGCTACATGATTCACGTGTTCAAAACTCTATATCAAATATATTTCCATTCTATTCAATCCCAATATCTCATGGTTTTATTAATGGGGCAAAATTACTACCCAACTATTGGCAAAGACTTTTTCTTAGTGGGTGTTTGTGACAGAAAATTAAAAATTATCTACCGTAAGTCTAACCAAAAGGCAATGTTTTGTGAGGAAAAGGAAAACCAAGATCGCGTCAATTCTTTCAAACACGACGCAAACTTGTCAATAATTTGATTCCACCAGCTGTCACAGTTTAACTGAGTGATCGTAAACGTCCATTATAGTTGAGAAACTGTAAGAATGACGGCCCCCTGCTTCTCCCCACCACTGCTACCCAACCCCCCTCAACTCCGTGACAACCTAAGAAAATTAAATGCGTAACTGAAAATCAGTTTGTTTCAGTTGTTCAGTTTGTTGTTTCATGGAGTTGAGGGGGGTCGGGTAGCAGTGGTGGGGATAAGGAGGGGGCCATCATTCTTACAGTTTCTCAACTATAGATCAGAGTTTATCGTTACTATGGTTACGGAACGAACTCAGTCTTGATGTACTAAATGGAATTAGGAATACTTAGTATTTAGCCAATCCAATATAATGCATTTGTGTCCCGTGTTCACGGCGTTATTACTGATAATACTAAAAGCATTTTAAACCCTCATTATCCTGACGTTGTTCTCAACTCAATGATTAAATACGAAACTCTATAAATAGATCGAATTGGCAGGTAGTAATTAATGCATAGAATTTAGAAACTAGCGCAAACAATCAACTAGGGGATCAAGATTGATTTTGTGATAAAGGAACAATAATTGTGAAGAAAAGATGAGAAGAAAAGTACTTTAATTATCAAAGTACTTTTCTTAACAATTTTCTTTTTCAACAATCATAAGTTTAAAAAAGTTTCATAAATTATTGTGGTTTGTTTTTATGAGACATTTCTGAATTCTGAGGTCGAGTTTTCACGTGAGTTGTCCCAATCTTCCCACCGCTTTTCAATGAGTTATCGTTACTGTTCCTACATTATTTTATACTATCCCTAGGCTATACCCCAACAGCCCGTAATATCAAGCCAAGCGTAGTTAACTGTATTTTATTAAAATATTGAGAACTCTTCAAAATATTGACAAAGTGATTCATGGGATTTGGTTTTGGATTAGTTAAACAATGAATCGTTACAATGGTCATTACCGTTCTTAATTCAAAACTTTACAATTATTGGTTAAGTAAGAATATATAACGATAACAGTTATCTGGCTTTGGTTGTACAATGATTGTTTTGTTGATACAAAACATAATTCCGGTGACGCATCACATTTTAAATGTCTAGAGAAAGGAGAAGAGTGAATGAGAAGACGAGTGGTTCACAGCTATCAATTATAAACAGATAACTATGTTAGTTATCAGCATCGTATACAGGGGTGTGCGGCTCACAGCTAGGGGGGAGGGAGGGGGGGGGAGGATGAATCGCCTAGGTTAACCGATCAACCGAAATTCTTTAAACAAATCGTATAAATATGTATTTAAAAAACAAAAATGTTTATAAAATAAAATGGAGGATAAAAATAATCATACGATCGATCCACATTCAGATATTTATGGATATAAAAATATAAATATACATGTAACATTTATGTGTATTTCAAAAAATAAATTAAATACATTTTTTCAAAAATAATTAACCGGTTTTCCAGCCCGGTGCGATTAATTGGTTAACCGGTTAGTGATCGTATCTCTAGGCTCACAGCTTTGGACCGCCCCATCTCTATGACAGAGGCACAGTAACACACAGAGCAGTCTGAAAGGAGGGAAGCTCCATCATGTTCCCTTTAAACACGCGGCTAATGCCAACAGATTACCGATCCGACTCGCACAGATTGAAAAGTCCTTTCAGTAAATTAACGAACATTAGTCTGTTCGTAGTCGTGCGCTCTCCTCTTTCTCTCCGTTTCCTTTTCCCTTCCCCTTCCCATCCCTTGCTGTGCGTTCTTTTGACAAGTGAATGGGACTTGAAAAACCGTCGTAAACCTTACCCTTAGTTTGTATTACATGAAACAAATACACGAATTATGGAAGTAAATAGTTTAAAAGCTATAATATTTGTACTGAAGTTAATTTTCACTCCTTCTGTTATGTGTGTGCGTAGGAGAAAGAATAACATACAATATATCAAAACGAAAATAAAAACAAATTACACTTAATAAAACTTACGTATTAACTAAACAAAGTACATATTGTGCCTAAAAAT
Organism: Isoperla grammatica; assembly: GCA_945910005.1. Classification (NCBI taxonomy): domain Eukaryota; kingdom Metazoa; phylum Arthropoda; class Insecta; order Plecoptera; family Perlodidae; genus Isoperla; species Isoperla grammatica. The sequence goes on along the minus strand of OX246743.1, from coordinate 6,321,610 downwards.
AAAAAAAACCCATCGTAACACGCATAGAACTATTTCATCAGTGGGGCTTGAAGGCAACTAGAAAGATTTCTGAAATGTCTCGAAAAATACGGGGATTGTAGACTTTCTAATAGAAACTCCAAGACAGTATATTTATGTACTGCAGATACATGGATCGTTCACTATACATCCTTCACTACAATTAGCAATACGATTGTTTTTTGTACCTACAATACTTATCGGATCGCGTTTAAATTAGTATATTCGTGACTGGACGGAAATGTACTATAACATGGCTATCTCACATTTTGCCGCATTTTAATTTCAGAAAAATATTTTTCAGTAACTGCATTGTAACTTTTTCTTTTCGAACGATTTTGTGACATAACTATACACCTTCAATCTACATCGAGGCTTGTGCATGGTCCAAATTTCAGCATGATCGGACTTCCCGTTTGACAGCTATCGACAGACATAAAAAAAACAAAAACAGAACGTGCGATAAAAGTCTAACGGAGACACTCGCTTCGCTCGCTTGAAAATATCAATTAACAACAATGCAAGAACGCGCATTTCAAACATTATTCTTATTTCCATAGCTATTATACTTCAGGATATTGCTGAATGTCCTGCAATGTGCGTTGCTAAGATTTTTCGTTGTCATTTCGTCTAGTGTTTTCTACGCGGTCCGCATCCGTTACTAACACTTATTGACAGCAAAAGAAATGTAACTATTGCCTCTTATACGTATCTTACTTACTTACTAGATGCAATAGTTCAACATTGAACTTGGCTGGAACGTTCTCCCGGGCTGGGCCCTCTAGAGCAGATGAAGGAATACAGAGGTAAAAACTCATAAGCCCGAGGGCTGGGGTGATAATAAAAATTAGTGTGGGGATGAATGGGGGTAGAACCTGCTACAACGGAGTCAGTGTGAAAACGAGAAGAAAACTGAATTGGTGCTCAGTAGAAGCGAGGGGGGCCGTCACAGTCTAGGGCTGAACCATTCAGGACCCAGGGCCCTTACTCGTTTAAGTTAGTATATTCGTGACCGGACAAAAATTAACTATAATATAGCGACCTCACATTTGGCCGTTACTGTGTTTCAGAAAAATATTTTCGAGTAACGTTTGTGTAACTTTTCCAATACTTATCAGATCACCATAAAATGAACATATTCGTGACCAGACAAATCTTTATAAAAATATTGTTTTCTCACATTTTGCCACCATTTTGTTTCAGAAAAATATTTTTTAGTAACTCTGGTGTAACGGTTTAACTTTTGGAAGGATTTTGCCACAAAACTATACACCTTCAATCCACATCGAGGCTTGTGGATGTTCTAAATTTCAACTTGATCAGACTTTCCAATCAATGTCTTTATTATAAATAGTATTGTTAAAGGCAGAGTGCAATTATTGTTGTTATAAATGAGAAAATGTGTTGTGTTGAGTTATTTCCTATCGTTAATCTAGATAGACAATTTACTGTTTTTCACACTTTCATTTTATTATTAATATATTTTGGCCAGGCTTTTTTGGAGGCTCAAAATGTTGTATTCATGATTGTATTACATAAACCAAACAGGCGTGATTAAAGTTATTTTTTATTTTTTCCTAGTGGTCTTTAAAAAAAGTATTAACCTAGTTTTAATTTTGAAGAAAGTAAATAAGCAACATGTGTTCCTGTATGGTCGGTTGTCTGGCTATTTCATTGAGCCCGTCAGATCGATACCAAACATCACATTTCTCCGAAATCTCACAAAAGAACTCAGTTTGCAGAAACAAACACAAAAACATCCAATTTATCCGTCCTTACAACCTCGTCTCTCATTAGTGGGCAGGGGTGGGGGGAGGTCAAGTTGCTCCACGTTTGAATACAGCTCTCTAATTGGTCGGCATGTATTCGCGCACGTGACGTAATCTAATAGAGAGGGGGGAGAGAGAGTAAGTGCTACACAAGAATTAAAAACTAAGAGTTAATTTTCTCTTGCGCTAATTTCATATTAGATGATATTTTATCTGCGAGTTAAGTTGGTTAACCGTGAGTAACGACTCCCTAGCAATAGCAAGCGAGTGCAAGGAGGGTCCATTTACATTCTGTAATACACGGGGAATCTTCCGGGCTCATTTATATCGTGGCGTTAGAGGTGAAAGCTGTTTGCATCCTCAAAAGATTCTTTCTTCATACGTTCTTCTTTCTATGTTGTTAATCTACAATTTGACTTTGAATAATTCGGCATTTCTTCATATTATTGTAAGTTTTTTTCATTTCTACAAATCTATTTCAACGCATTCCTAAATATTATTGTTCCCTACTTTCCATGGTCTGCTATGTCCTTAAAATGCACTCTTAATATTTTTGTCCCCTCGTGTCTCGAAACGTGTTAGATAGGCAGTCGGTTAGTAACCTATCATTTTCTTCGTTTGCTCTTGCAAATATAGCCCGACATAAGTGAATCTGTGGTACAGCCCACAACCGTAACTCACCGCCTTCTATTATCACTGTCCCCTTAATCCACTGCCTGTGATATGCTTCTTGTTGTCTGGGACGCAAGACCATGGCAAGACTACAGTCCAATGTCCAATGATTTTCAACATCTATAGTAGGCTAGATCGCCAGTCCCCCAACCTTCCACTCAGTAGCAAGCGTAGCGATTTGAAGCCATCTTGAAATTGGCAATTTACATGCTAATTTGGATCTTTTAGTACTGCTAGCGCTGCCAATGGCAGAAAGTCGCATTAGAAACTCCTATCCCCGCCTGTGTTATTTGCCCATTTCAAGATGGCATCAAAGTGCTACGTCTGCTGCTGCTAGCCTGGCGATCTAGCCTACTATAGATGTTGAAAATCATTGCTACAGTCACATCTGTGTTACTTACCGCGTTTTTCACATTTTGTCAATCTCATTCGTATAGAATAAAATCTAATTTACATCATTTTCATCAACTTAGCTGCCAGAAGATATTTTTATCCTTTACGTCAGCGGTTTGTGAATGCGACGGTTTATGCAAAACAATAGAGCTGGTTGTCATGGCTACGCAAAGGCGATAAGGCGACAGAACAAGCCTGATTCATTGCGACCGCTAACATCATTTGCTTCGAGGGACATTCCTAGCGGGGGATTATTGAACCATTACACCCAGAGCTTGGCGGTAGCACACGGGGCTGTTGATGCGAAAGGTGACGGGTTCGATTAACGGTCGAGGTTATACGCACTCATGCGACTGTCACGCTGTCGACGGTCAAAACCAATGATTTTTAACAGCTATAGAAGGCTAGATGCGCAACCTAGCAGCCACAAGCGTGTCAATTAGAAGCCATCTTGAATTGGGCAAATACCACAGGCGGGAATAGGAGTCTCTAAAGCGACTTTCTGCTGCTCGCAGCGCTAGCAGTACTGAAAGGTCCAAATTAGTATGTAAACTGCCCAATTAAAAATAGCTTCAATTTGCCACGCTCGCTACTGAGTGAAAGGTTTGGGGACTGGTGATCTAGCTGTTGAATATCATTGGTCAAAACGGTAAACGTGAATATTTTTGCCTCAGCCTTCTCGACGGGTCACGCGGATTGAACCGATGTTCGAGAAGGCTGTGACTACGTATACCACGCAAGTTTAAGGCGCCTAGGATGAAGGCGCTTTGGTTCCAATCGGTTGCAGAGTGTGGTATACACGTCGAATTTACCTCAAGACGGCGGCGATCAAACTCGCTTGGGCAAGCGAGTTGGAGGTTAGAATTCACTTTGATTTCAGTGATATACACGTCAAAGCGGCTCCGCGATGCACAGCCTGTGTTGTGATTGGCTGAATTCGCAGCCGGTGTAGATAAGGGCGCTTCAGATTGACGTGATATACGGAGCAGATTCCTCACTCGGCTACCGATTGAAAGCAAGGCGCCTTCATCCCAAGCGCGTTAGAATTGCGTGATATACGTAGTCCGTGATGTTTGCAAGTTTGACCGAATATTGAAAGTTAATTAAGGCAATTCAATAGCACTAGACTCAATTGAAGAGGCTGTGACATCACAGGCGGACAAATAACGTGTTGCTAGGCAACTGCATTGTTGTATCTTTCTTTGATTGGTGCATATTCAGTGTTTGTCCATAACAAAACACGGCAACATGGCTATTTTTGGAATCGAGTCTTGTGCTATAGATTGGATCAAATACCTTAGTAACCAGCTGCGCTAGAATACAGGACAATCGCGGTGTTTAGCATGTAAGAAGGCGGCGAACGGCGAAAGTAGCGCATTCTGTCGGAGCGGTTCGATTGCTGCGCGGCAAATATGAATTTACTATGGCGCTTCCCATAAGAGTCAGCGAAGTAGCATATGGTTTGACCTTTGCGTCCGCGAGCTCGGCATTTACGTTTTAATTTGGAACATTACAACAAACATTCTCATTGATCCACTACTTAAGAAGACCGAGATATATATAGGTTAACTAGAAACCACAACAAACTATGTGTATTGCATGAAAGCATAATTTATACGTTCTGTAGGCGGAATGATCATCGACTCATTATTTATTGCTGGTATGTGGGTGGACCAAGCCATTGGTGAAATGGGGAGGGGGGAGGTTTTGATGAATTGTCAATACAGGCTTCAAAATGTATCTACTTGAATTAACCCTATATTATTATGAAGGCCACATGCCTCTCAACCACATGCTTATCAATAGCATCAGCTTCACTCATAATTGCACCTTTCTTAATATTCTGTACACAATCTTAACCCACGTAATTTCGCACAATTTCCCTCTTCCACAAAACACAAAAGACACAATGAAGGATATGAAAGGTGCATAATAATATGAATGAAAGAAAGTCTGTTACGTAAACATTTAGTAGGTAGTATGTATTTAGCAGAGTAAAACATGTTTCATATAAAAGTAATATAGGTTACAGCCTAATTAATAACACAAAGTATACATATAATAATATAACATACAATATGATACTGTAGAACAGTGGTTCCCAACCTTTTTTGACTCAAGGCACCCCAAGCCTACATTCAATAGACACATGGCAACCCCCCCCCCCCCCCCCCCCCCTACCCCTTATCACTTTTGTTATCACTTATTTTGAAAATATATAAGAATATGGTAATAAATCAACATTTTTTTAATTTTTTAAAATGATTTAATTACTGTATAACTACTTACAGTAGGATATACATACATGCAGTAATAGTAGAAGATTATCAAACGGCTAACTCTTCAAATGGCGAAGTTTGTTGCATTTGTTCTACAACAAGCTACAAATTTCAGAATATATTTGTAACACTATGACACATTTATGATGCAAAGTTAACCAAAATTAGCTCACCGGAAGTTGGTCAAAAAAAATGTCAAAGTCAAATATTTGAAAATAAAATAAATATCGAAATCTCTCAATATCAAATTCCATTTCGAACTAACAAAGTTAAGTGTGGTATTAAAAGTCGTGCATTTGCACTGCCTATTAGCATAATTTTGAAAAATGTGGTATTTTTGCATTTTGGTAGTTGTTAAACAATAAAAATAGACCAAAATATCCACACAAAAGTATTTACCGCACTTTAGTCACATAAAAATGATAGAAGTTAATAATATAAAACAAATATGTTTACACGCTTGTATAGGTTGAAGAACTAGCTAAAACTTTGTTACTGGTCAAACTTCTAGACGTGAACTTCATAGCATCGTTTTTCTTATTTCCCTAGTCGCGGTGCGCCGGCCGTGGTCGCTCCCGCGCGCTAAACGGCCATAAGGCCCGTGCTATTCCCGCGCGAGGCGAGCGTGTTTGATTAGGGGACGCTGAATAGCGCCGAATGGAACAACGCCGAATCGATCGTGTGTACTGCACTTTCAAGTATAATCCTAACCCAAAAAAGTAGACCTTGTAACCTGGAACAACGCCGAATCTTTTTCGGCGTTAATCCACCGGAACAACGCCGAATCTTTTTCGGTGTAAATCCACCGGAACAGCGCCGAATCTTTTTCGGCGTTAATCCACCGGAACAACGCCGAAACTTTTTCGGCGTTAATCCACCGGAACAACGCCGAATCTTTTTCGGCGTTAATCCACCGGAACAACGCCGAATCTTTTTCGGCGTAAATCCACTGGACCAACGCCGAATCATTTTCTGTGTAATACACGGTTTGAACGGTGCAGTGAGTAGAATGTATTGACGGACGTAAAAACATTTCTTTTGAAAAGAATTATAACCAACACTGTGAGATTCGGCGTTGTTCCGGTGGATTTACGCCGAAAAAGATTCGGCGTTGTTCCGGTGGATTAACGTCGAAAAAGTTTCGGTGTTGTTCTGGTGGATTAACACCGAAATAGATTCGGCGTTGTTCCGGTGGATTAACGCCGAAAAAGATTCGGCGTTGTTCCGGTGGATTTAAGAAGAAAAAGATTCGGCGTTCTTCTGGTGGATTAACGCCGAAAAAGTTTCGGCGTTGTTCCGGTGGATTTAAGCCGAAAAAGATTCGGCGTTGTTCCGGTGGATTTAAGCCGAAAAAGATTCGGCGTTCTTCCGGTGGATTTAAGCCGAAAAAGATTCGGCGTTGTTCCGGTGGATTAACGCCGAAAAAGATTCGGCGTTGTTCCGGTGGATTTAAGCCGAAAACGATTCGGCGTTGTTCCGGTGGATTAACGCCGAAAAAGATTCGGCGTTCTTCCGGTGGATTTAAGCCGAAAAAGATTCGGCGTTGTTCCGGTGGATTAACGCCGAAAAAGATTCGGCGTTGTTCCGGTGGATTTAAGTCGAAAAAGATTCGGCGTTCTTCCGGTGGATTTAAGCCGAAAAAGATTCGGCGTTGTTCCGGTGGATTAACGCCGAAAAAGATTCGGCGTTGTTCCGGTGGATTTAAGCCGAAAAAGATTCGGCGTTGTTCCGGTGGATTAACGCCGAAAAAGATTCGGCGTTCTTCCGGTGGATTTAAGCCGAAAAAGATTCGGCGTTGTTCCGGTGGATTAACGCCGAAAAAGATTCGGCGTTCTTCCGGTGGATTTAAGCCGAAAAAGATTCGGCGTTCTTCCGGTGGATTTAAGCCGAAAAAGATTCGGCGTTGTTCCGGTGGATTAACGCCGAAAAAGATTCGGCGTTGTTCCGGTGGATCTAAGCCGAAAAAGATTCGGCGTTCTTCCGGTGGATCTAAGCCGAAAAAGATTCGGCGTTCTTCCGGTGGATTTAAGCCGAAAAAGATTCGGCGTTGTTCCGGTGGATTAACGCCGAAAAAGATTCGGCGTTGTTCCGGTGGATTTAAGCCGAAAAAGATTCGGCGTTCTTCCGGTGGATTTAAGCCGAAAAAGATTCGGCGTTCTTCCGGTGGATTTAAGCCGAAAAAGATTCGGCGTTCTTCCGGTGGATTTAAGCCGAAAAAGATTCGGCGTTGTTCCGGTGGATTAACGCCGAAAAAGATTCGGCGTTGTTCCGGTGGATCTAAGCCGAAAAAGATTCGGCGTTCTTCCGGTGGATTTAAGCCGAAAAAGATTCGGCGTTGTTCCGGTGGATTAACGCCGAAAAAGATTCGGCGTTGTTCCGGTGGATTTAAGCCGAAAAAGATTCGGCGTTCTTCCGGTGGATTTAAACCGAAAAGATTCGGTGTTGTTCCGGTAGATTAACGTCGAACGTCGTAAAAGATTCGGTGTACTGAAAGCCAAAAGGTGTGCTCCGTTTTTTGTTTTATAACTGAATTGTATGCATGGGTGTTAAGACTTGGGGGTTGCTCCTCATATTCCATTTGGGTCCTGATTGAACCCCACCCCCCTCCCCGAAATTATTCTTAGTTACGACACTATTAATATATTGTATTGTAATTAGTCGACATTTCGAACAGAATTCTCAGGAAACGATAAATGACAAGTAGGTTCTAAATACGGAGACAGCTAAATTCCCACCTACACACATTAATGCAGAATCTGATATCTCGATCTCGTGCATTTATTTATCAAGTGACATACTAGTACTCATTTCAATTAACGTATGGTGCAAATAAGAATAACTTTAATACGCTTTTCTATCCATAGCTTTTGTTTGAATTATAAATCTTAAGTAATAAAGTGCACGGAATAATCATTGCATACCAGTACCCACGTAGAGAAACCTTTCCCCCCCCCCCCCCCCCCCCCCCCCCACTGTGGAAGTATTAAGCGAGCGAAGCGAGCGTCTCCATTGACTCTTATGGCACTTAATTCTATTTTTGTTTTTGTTTTTTTATGTCTGTCGATAGCAGTCGAAGGAATGTCCGATCAACTTGAAATTTGGACTAGTCACAAGCCTCGATGTGCATTGAAGCTTTGAGACAAAATCGTTCGAAAAGTTACAACGTTACACCATAGTTACTGCAAAGTATTTTTCTGAAACGAAATGGCGGCAAAATGTGAGAGAGCCATACTTTTGTTTCGATTTTTCCGGTGACGAATAATTCATTTTATGGAGATCTGATAAGAATTGGCAAAGTTACAAAAAAGTTACTCGAAAATATTTTTCTAAAACCTAGTAACGACAAAATGTGAGATGGCTATATTATAGTCAATTTTTGTCCGGTCACGAATATACTAGGCCTAATTCAAACCGCGATCTTATACGTATCAGAGGCAGTAATCACATTTACATTGCTTTCAATGTGTTAGTAACGGTGGTGGACCGTCGTGAAAACATAACGAAAATTCTTAGCAACGCACATTGCACGACATTTAACAATGTCGGGAAGTATTATAGCTATAGAAATAAGAAACAAATTTTCAATGCAAATTCTTCAATTGTTGTTAACTGTTGTTTTCATTAGCTTTGAGAACTTTTCGTCAGATCGTTCGTAGATATGAACGCGCTCGCTTATCAATGCGTCAAACAGAGCGTTTTCCTAGTGAATTTGGAGTAGAATTTGACTTGTTGGCCATTTGGTCAGTGGTGGGTGTGGCACCCAGGGGCCTCATTCCAGTACATTTGCAAACTTAACCCCGGTGTTAGCCAATAGCCAATCAGGAGTCAGCAATTGAGCCGCCGTTCGAAGGAAGACATTGTTGAAAAACGAGACAAAATAAAAACAATAACAAACAAAAACAGTCCAATAACCTCAAAACGTCCACAAAATACTCAATAAAACTACGTATTTACATATATAGGACATATATAATTAAGCGAGCGAAGCGAGCGTTTCCACTTGACTCTTATGGCACTTCGTTCTGTTTTTTTGTTTGTTTGTTTTGTTTGTTTGTTTTTTTTTTTTTTGTTTTTATGTCCGTCGATAGCGGTCGAACGGAAAGTCCGATTAACTTGAAATTTGGACCATTCACAAGCCTTCATGTGGATTGAAGGTGTATAGTTTTGAGGCAAAATCGTTTGAAAAGTTACAAAGTTACACCATAGTTACTGCACAATATTTTTCTGAAACAAAATGGCGGCAAAATGTGAGATAGCCAGATTATTCTACAGATTTTTCCGGTCACGAATATGTTAATGTAATGGCGATCTGATAAGTATTGGCAAAGTTACACAAAAGTTACTCGAAAATATATTTCTGAAACACAGTAACAGCAAAATGTGAGGTGGCTATCTTATAGTAAATTTTCGTTTGGTCACGAATATACTAATGTTAACGCGATCCGATACGTATTAGAGGCAGAAATTACATTTCTATTGCTGTCAATAAGTGTTAGTAACGGTGGCGGACCGTGTTGAAAACATGACCACGAAAATTCTTAGCAACGCACATTGCACTGCATACAACAATGTCGGAGAGTATAATAGCCATGGAAATAAGAACAATTTTTAAATGCGCATTCTTGAATTGTTGCTAATTGTTGTTCGTATTAGCATTGAAAACTTTTCGCCAGACAGTTCGTAGATATTGACGCGCTCGCTTTTCAACGCGTCAAACAGAGCGTTTTCCTAGTGTACTATAAATACTCAAAATTCTTTATTAACTGTAATAAACAGTAAACACATAAAGTAACGTATTCATGTAGGTGGATGTTCCCAATTAAAGAATAGAAATGTGACATTTGTGAAACTACACACACGGGCATTGACAAAATGGCGTCATTTTAAAGTATTGTTGAGATAACTCAGACAGGGTCATATTTTCCTCCGAATTATGCAGGGAAGCCCGTGTCGGAGTTAACCCCGGGGTCATTGTAACATGGGGTTAGCGAGAGTTAGGGAGAGTTCCGCAAGCAGTGTCACCCGTGCCGAGTGGTGGTGGTAACGAGGAGGGGAAATTTCTTGCTACCTGGGATCGTTCTTTTGTAGGAATGGACTTTTTTAGTTTGATTCCATATTCGTGTTTAGACTTTAGAATGTGTGTATTCCACTGAAAGAATTCACTGACGTAGCCGCATTTCCCCTCCGACCCCGCCAAGGGTGTTCCCCCACTACTCGGCCGCGCGGCGAGTTCGAGGGACTGACCGTAAATTATTCCTGTCAAGATGCCCTCTATTCAGTCTCTATTGATACAGTTAATCGCTTCAGTAACACATACAAAATCTACAGATTCAAAATTTCTTAACTTTTAACCAATTATTTGGATTCTTGAATAAAAACCAACACGTTTTTATGTTTGAAACGTCCCAATAGACCGACTACATCACAAGAAGATAATACTGACACTTCAATACGGTATGAATAACTTCTTCAGATGACGTAACCGATTAATCACAACACATACGTTAGTTGGATTTGGTAAGTGGCATAATAGGCATAATAATAGGCATAATGGGCATAATAATAGGCATAATAGGCCTATAGATTGAAGATGATCCAAGTTATAATACGTAAATTTTGATGATCATTCTTTTTCATGACCTACACATCCAAATACACAACGAATTAAAATTAAATTCACGTTTCTTGTTGCTTTACGTCTCTATTGCTGCTATAATAAATAGGGATGACAGACAATTAAAAAAAAAACATTAGTTGTGCTAGATTCGAACGCATGCACCTTTCGGTAGGAACCACCACGCGGGCTGTCTTTTCGGGTATTAATATGTAGCGGCAAGTGCTTCGATTAATTGTTAATAACGATGCAATCAAACACGCCTGATACAAAAAAACACATTATTTGACATTGAAACATTGAGAAACAATTCATTTATATACACTTTTTCAGCATAAACACTGTCTGCAAAAACAACCAACCCACTAAATAAACAAATACATAAATAAATAAATAAATAAATAAATAATCGCACGTGCGGAATAAGCGGGTCAGTCACCTCTAACTGACCAACCCTTCCTTACACAATTGTCACATCACCGTTACTCATCAACGCATTCTTTTGTCACTCGTCCTACCCCTTAGTATATTTTGAAAGAAAGTTGAATGTCCCGCGATACACCTGTAAGACCATTGACTTGGCGACATCGAAAAATGACATCTGGCAGGGAAACAACATCTTCAATGCTCTTTTGTTAAATAATCGCCTTTTGTTGGAAAGATTAGTCGACGGTTTCGTGTCTTCGACGTGAGACGACGGATTAAATGTTTATTGTACAACTAAATTATAATAATCTACTCGTGCGTGGGTGTGTATCAGCAGAGTGCATAAGACTGAGGTCCGTCCGAATTGAGAGTCGATAATTAATTGCATTAGAACTCAACACTGTTTGCTAGGGTTTTTTTGTATGGAAAATATCACGTATAAAATAATTAGCAACAGTTTATATAGATTTCCAATGGGGTAGGGGTTGACTATGAACACTTGTATTCACACTATATGGCCCATAAAGTGAATACAAGTTTCTATTTTAGTGTGCGAATGCCTTCGTGCATGATCTGTGAATTGTTATGTATACCAAGTTAGTTATTTATTTAGGCCTATTTGTTTATTGCATAACATCAACACTCAACAGGTACAGAACCCACAAATGACAAATAATACAAAAATGGTTTAATTAAGCACTGAAGATAAATATAAACAAATGAACAAATGAGTGATAAAAACATAAGATAACAAACACCATGACGGAAACTGTCAGTCAATAAAAAAATGAGTTAAAACTTTATAGTGGAAGATTATCGACTCGGATTTGAAATTTTGATACATTTGTTCTACAACAAGCTACAAATTTCAGAATACGTTTACAACACTATGACACATTTATGATGAAAAGTTAACCAAAATTAGTTCACCGGAAGTTGGTCAAAAAAAATGTCAAAGTCAAATATTTGAAAATAAAATAAAAATCGAAATCTCTCAATATCAAATTCCATTTTGAGCTTACAAAGTTGGGTGTGGTATAAAAAGTCGTGTATTTGTACTGCCTATTAGCGTAATTTGGAAAAATGTGGTATTTTTGCATTTTGATGGTCGTTAAACAATACAAATAGACCAAAATATCCACACAAAAGTAATTACCGCACTTTAGTAACATAAAAATGATAGAAGTTATTAATATAAAACAAATATGTTTACACGATTGTATAGGTTGAAGAACTAGCTGAAACTTTGTCACTGGTCAAACTTCGAGACGTGAACTTCATAGCATCGTTTTAACGTTTTTCTTATTTCCCTAGTCGCGTGCGCCGGCCGTGGTCGCTCCCGCGCGCTAACCAGCCATACGGCCCGTGCTATTCCCGCCCGAGGCGAGCGTGTTTGATTAGACTTTACCACAAAATGTGTACACAACACTTCTTTAGAAAGTTCTATAGTTGAAAACTTTATTTTATTGTAGTACATTTTTATCTAAAAAATCCTAAAGAGGCATAAATATTTTTATCCAGGTTTCAAATTACATACAAATATAATATTGTCATTGCATTTTTCCATTCTACTAAATTAGAGAGTACATTTTTAAGAATAACACAAATTTATTGAGCATTTGATAACATAATTTTAGTCAGAAAAGTAAAATGTATCACTTCATTATGGCTAAAAAACATTTCATCACATCATGGTTAGATAACCAATCACAAATTATGGAACTTAAAAGTTTTGATTAATTATCAGGCCTTTATTCGAAATCCAATTTTTACAAAAATAATTGGTTTGAAATTGACCTTCTCCCTGTTTGAATTTCTTGAAGCCACGCAAATTAAATTCCTGCAGATAAAACTTTGTACGTGAGTGGAGATCATAAGAATGGATTGTGCAACATATTGAACACCAATCGCATTGCTGCTGCCACTTCGTTGAACAGCAGTCAGAAAGAAGCAGACACCCGGATGATTTTACACTGACTTAGACGAGCGCAATAAATCTTTAGCTCTGATTGGACGTATTGTCGTGCAAACTCCAGATAAAAATAGCAAATATAAATTGTAATTAGATGTAGCTATTGTAGTTTTATTTTTCATTTATCAGCATATACATAAGCATATTTTTATTTTATAGACACGGATGTGATGATACTGCTTTTGCATTAGGCCCTACTCATGCAAACTAACGAGTGCACAAGGTCACGGTCCACAAGGTATATGGAATACTTCAAATAGGAACACAAATCGGAACATCCGTGTGCATTATGCAGTTGCTTGCCCCCAGCACATGCGCTATCCGGGTGTGACACTGTCTCCTCGTTGTTTGGTATAGGGAAATAAGAAGTATTCCGTCAAATATGTGAATGTATTTCGAGCGAGGAACTTGTTTCACTCGGAGTTTTTCACGAAGGAGGTAACGAAAACGCGTTGGGGGTAGCTCGAAATTTTGCATCCAAAGTGTACGATTCATCGGGTACATTTAAAAAAATACCAGTATTCACTAAACGAATTAAGATATCATATGTATATCAAGAAGACGACATCAGTTGCATCAGTTAAAAACCTTCCCCCTTGTAAGGGATCCTTCATTCTACACGTATGAAACGCGGTTTGGCAATGCAACATGCTTTGCAAACCCAAAACTATGTTCGTGTTAAGTTTTTCAAGATACACAAATATTGTCCGTACGAAAATTATATTTTAAAATAGTTTGCTTATACGTTGTAAAACGCAAAACTTTATTTCACTCGATTAGCCAGTGTCAAAATACCACAACTAGTTTAAATAAAAATATAACTCTACCATATGTGATGAAACGTGCCCTACAAAAATAAATCACATACCTTGGTTCTACAATATACAATGCAATCCCAGAGAAGATGATACTATATTATAATGAACATTTAAAAAAGCTTTACATTCATGGTTGTTGCACTTGCATATACATTGGAAACGAAAATGTAAGATCATAGAAATAAAAGCAGTAAATAGAAAATACAACAAAGACAAATATGAACATTCAATAACGCAAATTCTTAACTTGCTAGTATTCCAGTTTCTTTGTTATCAGTATTCTAAATACGTGAAATGATTTATTATAATGACAAACTGGTAAAGATAGGCCTAGTACGCCTCTGAAATAACATCTGATATATAGTTTAAATAGTTGAGCTGCATGTTGGTTTAGTAGCATTTTTGTTTGAAGTACCTAGTAGAAGTAGTTTAGATTTACTTAGTAATTTTACCTACTAATTGAACTTATTCTATGTACGAACTTTAACTATACCTTATAATATTATGTAGAGAACGTGCCCAGTGAAGACTGACTGAAGTGTCTGTGCGGTGTTAGTCGCTCACCCAAGAAATATTATTCTTGTATACTATGTATTGAGCCTCAATAAATTGAAAATTGAACATCTGGACTTCAGCTCACAAACACAACCCTGATATTGACGGAAGTTGCATTTCATTTTATTGCGACATTATACTTATTATCTAGCTGTAGACACTAGGCAGGAAGAAAAAATACACAAGCCAAATATCACGGGATTGTTTTCTTCAGGCCCTTTAGAAAGCGGGTGGGAGAAAAATGCCATGGGTTTCCTAACTCTAGTTTTGTTTGCGCACTTGAGATGCTGAACTACTTTTTTGTGCATGCAAATCTAAGATAGGTTGTAGAAATTCAACCCTCTGTCCTTGTATGAAGAGTGGAATAGGGTGTTGTGAAGTGTGCCGATGTGCTAAGGATTGTTATAATATACGCAATCACACTGAAGAACGGATGGTATTGAGCATTAAGTATAAAAACAGTACAAAAATGTAAATAGGTTCTATCTTACAAAACACCGGTATTCTTTGGTAATTTCAGTTGTGTACACAATAACTACGGTGTTTATTCATCCTGCTGTAAATACTTAGTACTTAGTACAAATACGTAGTACATTACGAAGCTAGCAATGCCAAAATTGATCTTCATTACTTTATTCATAAATTCCTACAAAAAATACTAATTGAGATTATTACAACTGAATATTGATGTAACTTTATGCAATCAGAATACTTAGAGATACCAGGAATATTATAATTTCTAAATAAGTTTGTCCTCGTATTTCCTGTTAATAGGGCATGTTGCGCAAACGTTCTATGTTTTTATGCGTGCATTCTTTACGACTGTTTTTAAAAATAACGCACTGATAATTGATGGTCGCTCCAGGAAATCAATTTAAAGTTTAACCCTATTATTTTTGTAAAATTTGATTCCGAATATACTACTTTAAGCAAATTAATCAAAAATGTAAGTTCCTTAATTTGTGATTGGTTATCTAACCATGATGTGATGAAATGTTTTTAGCCATAATGAAGTGATACATTTTACTTTCCTGGCTAAAATGATGTTATCGAATGCTCAATAAATTTGTGTTATTCTTAAAAATATACTCTCTAATTTAGTAGAATGGAAAAATGCAATGACAATATTTTATTTCTTTGTAATTTGAAGCCTGGATAGAAATATTTATGCCTCTTTAAGATTTTTTAGATAAAAATGTAAATCACAAAAATATAACTACAATAAAATAAAGTTTTCAACTATAGAACTTTCTAAAGAAGTGTTGTGTACACATTTTGTGGTAAAGTCTAATCAAACACGCTCGCCTCGGGCGGGAATAGCACGGGCCGTATGGCTGGTTAGCGCGGGGGAGCGACCACGGCCGGCGCACCGCGACTAGGGAAATAAGAAAAACGATGCTATGAAGTTCACGTCTCGAAGTTTGACCAGTGACAAAGTTTCAGCTAGTTCTTCAACCTATACAATCGTGTAAACATATTTGTTTTATATTAATAACTTCTATCATTTTTATGTGACTGAAGTGCGGTAATTACTTTTGTGTGGATATTTTGGTCTATTTTTAAATGCAAAAATACCACATTTTTCCAAATTATGCTAATAGGCAGTACAAATACACGACTTTTTATACCACACCCAACTTTGTAAGCTCAAAATGGAATTTGATATTGAGAGATCTCGATTTTTATTTTATTTTCAAATATTTGACTTTGACATTTTTTTTGACCAACTTCCGGTGAACTAATTTTGGTTAACTTTGCATCCGAAATGTGTCATAGTGTTACAAACATATTCTGAAATTTGTAGCTTGTTGTAGAACAAATGTAACAAACTTCGCCATTTGAAGAGCTAGCCGTTTGATAATCTTCTACTATTACAAATGTCGCAGAATTTCCTGTTTTAAATAATAAAACAAAATAAATAAAATAAAAATAAATTTGTAATTATAAGTTACAATAATATATTATAATAACTCCTAAGTAATGCATGTGTATAGTGACTAAGAGTATACGGCAAAGTAGTGACTGTTTTTTTCTTTATGAAGCTGTTGGCCTATTAGGACGATTCAAACATGGAAACGTATTGGTTTTTATTCAAGAATCCAAATAACGTGTTAAAACTTACGAAATAATGAATCTGTGGATTTTGTATGTGTGACTACAGTATGAATAGAGGGCATTTACAACAGGACAGGACAGGTATAATTTACGAGCGGTCTCTCACTCTGAGCGCGCGGCCGGGTGGTGGGGGAAGACCCTTGGCGCGCATAGCAGTTGCGTGCAAAAACGGCAGTGAATTCATTCGGTGGAATACACATCCGTATTTTTGTAGTTCTGAAATGTGCCCGTAAATAAAAATATTGATTTTGGGGTAATTGCCTCCAAAACGAAAACCAATTGCCGTTTTCACCATAAATATTCAATAGATTGTATAGTACAGTTAGTATTTAGAAATAATTAAACTGATTAAGTGGTCGGTGTGGCTCGTAGGAGTTGACAAAGGGTGAATTTTGCTGTTTTGTGACCAGAGACTATTTAATTTACAGCCAAACGGATAAGTACATTTTAATTCCGAGTTAATATTCGTGTTAACAATGCCAACGTGAGTTTGAATCATGTTTATATATTAGAAATTTGCCTCAAAATAAATAACTTGATTTTGTGATAATTTTCTCTAAAACTGGTCCAAAACTTACATTTTTTATCATATCTGGTATCATATATGTACACCTAATTTATAAGCGCATTTGAAAACACATTAATTAATTGATTGTTATGAGCACGGTGCAGGGGGGGCGGGGTTCAAGATTTGATTTTAGGTTATGCCACAATGCGTTCATAACGCTTCCATAGATCCCTACTCTACCTTTTACCAGGCGAATGATTGTACCACTACACATATGCTCGTATGATTGCACAATGTAGTGTATATAGATAGATATATTTTTGAATTTGCAAATTGTTTCATCTTGATCGTGTTGTGAGAGTGGGAGAGGGGAGAGGTCCTAAGGTTTTGTAGGGCACATGTAGCTCAGGCCTGGGCAACCTTTTTCATCCGCGGGCCAAATTATGATTTTGCTGTGCTGTGGGCCACAGTATTAGTGCGTCCATGTTTTAAAAGTGAAAAACGGGACATAACAGCTATCTGTCAGCACACTTCGAGGCGTGTGGTCACGTGGGTTGCAAGGGGTCTGGGGCAGAGCCCCAGTCTCGCCGGTGGCGAAAATATTTTGCGCTATTTTTATCGTCAAGGCAGCATCTACAACGATCTGAGCAGGTAGAAAGGCTAATTTTATGTGAATTATCAAATTTAAATTTGAATGTTATTTTATTCATTGTGTTCACAGTCGAGAGTAGGCTATACCAAAGATTACTGAGTGGGCTATACACTCATGTTCAAATTCTACTCATATATAAATGAACATGTTCTAAAACCAAATTGCGGGCTATTGATAATGGTCAATTGAGTCTTCACACAGTCTTGCGGGTCGCATTAAAAGGTCCAGTAGGTTAATGCCCAGGCTTGATCTAGCTGATTGTGTTAAAAAGTTAATATTACGGTTATTACTTGGTATGGAGTAATGTTCAGTAGTATAGTGGTTTACTCGCGAGCTAGGTAAGATTGTTTGTAGTTATCGTGTTTTGTATTTTCAATAAATTATTGTACAACTTAGTTCACGGTGGTAACTTGACTTTTACAAATAGTGCTGGTTCACCGTTCACTTATATATTAAATTATATTAGTTATATAACTATTATATGCAAAAATTAAGGCGCCGACTTTTCAACATTTCAGGGCGGGGAGGGGGGGGGGGGGGGGGGGGCTAAAAAAAGACTCGCATAAACATTGGAGACGCAGTTAGTAGTTACGAATTTTGGTTTTCATTGGTGGCAGTGTATACGTTCAGCTATTTTCAGTGATAGGTCTATAGGGCTGCTATATTTCAGAGAAATATCAAAATCCTCCCTGTAAAAATGTTTAAGTTGTTCATCGATTTTTGAAGTTGCAAATTGTTTCATCTTGGCCATGTGAATGATTACCTTTTCTTGAACCGATTTTGCAAACTGGATGAAGCTTTATCCCAAACTTGAATACTTATGGATATGTTGTTTGGTAACCATCGTTACTGCCATCTTCAAGCTACGCGGTATTTTCCCTTTTCTGGAAACTTTGACTCTTCTAAATCAAGCTTGTGAGCTCGACTAAAGGCTAATTCACAATCAGGCGTAAGGCGTATGGTTTATGGTTTAAGGCGTATAGTGAATTGTCCGAATTTCAATTCTTACGACTTGACTTAAGGCTTACGACGAGCCGATCACTGCAAGGTATCTCGCACTCCATTACGAGGTCCATTAAGTTGCAACAACCCATTACAGCACACACGATGAAATCAATCGCACTCGTTAGTGCTACGTACGTTTGTGCTGATTTTTTCCGCAAACCGCATCGTTTGTGCTGTTTCCGTTCAAAAGTTACACACACAGTTACATACATACAGTAAGTTAGATTTGTCGTTGGAAATAATTGATTGATTTATGGGTTGATGGCACTTAGAACAGCGAGGGTTATTCGCGCCTCCAAGATGTATATAACCAGTATATTTTGAAAACAGTAAAATTTGAACGAAAATCGGTGTCCAAAAGCATTGCCCAAGTCGACATGTAGATCATCATAGTCATAGTCATTAAAACATATCCATGGTCGATGTATAGGAATCATTAAATCGTTGTACCATTAAAACAGTGCGTTAGTCGTCATAGTGAGTAACTGAATCGTTGACCGAAGAACATAGCAAGAATCAGCATAGTGTGTGGAATAAACAATACGAAATAGTCTACACATATCACAAACATTCAATATGCCGGTGGGAATTTTGAAGACGTTTTGTGGAGTGAATAGTCAGGAGTATTAAAGTCGATTATCAGGTTAGTTAGCTCGATCCAAGAAGTTAAGAAGTTTTCTAGAGTTGTCATAGGACAAAAGATTCGGCCAACAGATGTTGGACAGTTAGTATGGCATCACAATCACATGTGTTACACTTCGGGGCAATCTTTTCTCGATCAAAGAGTAGGCAATAGGCATGCGTCAAGTGCGTATGCCCTATCCGAACCCGGGTCATTCGTTGGAAATGAGTGTATATTTCTCTTCAATTTGTGGAATGACAATAATATTTGTCACGATCGGGAATATAATTATAATAGTATTTGTCACAGTCTATAAGGAATCAAGTTAGGTGAATTGTTTTGAAATAATAAAATGGTGACGAAACGTCGAGTACAATTAACTTGTGCACTTGTGTGATTTCGGTATCGTTGCTAATAATTATGAAAACATGTCGACCGCATGCCAGGTGGTTGTACCAGAGTACAACTACCTGGCATGAAGCACGCGGTATGCGGTAAGGCTGCGTTTTGTTATCTGTATTGATTGATGCTTGTTTGTTGTACCCTACTAGGAAAACGCTCTGTTTGACGCGTTGATAAGCGAGCTCGTCCATATCTACGAACGTTCTGTTGAAGAGATCTCAAAGCTAATAAAAACAATTAACAACAATTCAAGAATGCGCATTGCAAACATTTGTCTAATTTCCATGGCTACTATACTTCCCGATATTGTTGAATGCAGTGCCGTGTGCGTTGCTAAGAATTTTCGTTGTATGTTTTTAACACGGTCCGCCACCGTTAACAGTTATTGACAGCATTTTAAATGTTATTTCTGCCTCTAATACGTATCAAATCGCGTTTATATTAGTATATTCGTGATCGGACGAAAATTTACTGCAAGATAGCCAACTCACATTTTGCTGTTACTGTGTTTCAGAAAATACTTTCGAGTAACTTTTGTGTAACTTTGCCAATATTTATCAGATCGCCATTAAATTAACATATTCGTGACCGGAAAAAGCTTTAAAAAATTATGGCTATCTCACATTTTGCTGTCATTTTGTTTCCGGAAAATATTTCGCAGTAACTATGGTGTAACTTTGTAACTTTTCAAACGATTTTGCCTCAAAACTATCCATCTTCAATCCACATCGAGGCTTGTGGATGGTTCAAATTTCAAGTTGATCGGACTTTCCGTTCGACCGCTATCGACAGACATAACAAAAAAAAACAAAAAAAAAAAACAAACAAACAAACAAACAAAAAAACAAACAAACAAACAAAAAACAGAACGAAGTGCCATAAGAGTCTAATGGAGACGCTCGCTTCGCTCGCTTAACGTAGCAAATATTCACATACTGTTCAAACTTAAATCTATGTCCAGCACAATATGCATCAATAGATGTATGGCTCAGTGGTAAGACGCGAAACTCTAATTCGGGAGGTCGCCGGTTCGATGCCTGCCACCGGCAGTCCTGACTGAAGGTTTTCCTCAGTCACATGGCGAATGCTGGAAATGAGTAGGCGTAAGTCCGTCACAATTCTTTAAATATTTATCGTCCTGGTAATTTCAGTTGCTTGGGTATGTCCCCTTAGCTCAGTCACTTTTCGAGGGTAAGATGTGCATGGACAACCAACGAAATCTTGTGTTGTGTGGTACTGTGGTGTATGTAAGTGCGGTGTTCAGGGTACTCAGTTTCGTGAGTAATTTATTTTGACCAGATTTTTTATTGTACTCGTGCATTTATAATTTAGAAAAATGTTTAGTGTAAAAAAAAAAACTTATCGGGTCACAGGGACGTAAACGCAATGGAACCAAATGAAGCAAGTGAGGCGTCTCTCGAACGGCTCCCAAAATCACATATTCCAAGCCGGACACACACTATAGTTGCATGAGATTTTCTTAGGTTGATGCTCCCCGCAGCTCCCGTCCATCGCTATGTGACACCCCTTACCCCGTGATAACCCGACAATCATATCATATTTATTCATTTCATACTGTTATTTATAGGGATGTCAACGATTACGATTAAATCGATTCGATTAATCGATTATTAATCGAAAACGATTAATCGATTATTTTTTTAAAAAAACGATTTTAAATTTTCGCGCTTTTTTAAATTTAGTTCTCAAGATCTGCCGCCTATTCGAGCGCGAGCGCTAGCATCGCTATTGCTCAGTTTCATTTACAGTAGGCCTAGGCCTAGGCCTAAGAACAGCAACAGGAGCAACAGCATAACTTTGCGTCATAATTTGAGCCGAATTTCCAGTCATATTTTGAATAGCTGTGTCTAGTCGCCTACCCTAGACCATGCCTAGACCCAGCATTCGACGCCTACGATCTATAAAAATACGAGTTGTTATGTTTGTTCACAAATAACAAGAGAAGTAAGGTTAGAAAAGTCGCTACAATTTTTAGTTCACATCACGTAAATTTAAATTACGCTGCACATGAAAATAATAATATTACGACGCATATTCAGCATACTTAATTACTTATTGGTTCAAAAAAACGGGAAGTGAATAACTATAGCCCTTCAGGCCTAACTAGGACAGAAATTACCGTCGAAATCTTGGACAGAACATAACAAAAATACTCCGTGACGTAAAATATATCGATAGTCGAAAAGAAGTCGAATTGCGAACTCGTGGCTTGCGCGGGCAATTCAAACTAACCGAAACCAGACCGAAGTTTGGAAGAAACTTGCTACTATACCGACATTTAACAAAACGATTAAAATCGATTAATAATCGATTATGGAGGTGAAAGTGAATTCGATTATCGATTATAATAATTTAATCGTTTGACATCCCTAGTTATTTATAACGTACGAACATGTCTCCAGACTTGCTCGCGAACTCCACGGGGAACCTCAGGCTCGCGAGCATGCTAGCCCCCACACGGGAGCACAACATGCTCGTCAACAACGCCCCTAAAATCCTAATAACTGCTTCAGTTGCGATAGTTCCTCGTGCTCGGTAGCACGCACGCACTATGGCTCCAGTGCTATCGGAACATATTGCTTGTGCTAGTATCATTATTTTACACATAAATAAACAGAAGCAAAAAAAGCGAGCTCGAAAAATATGGGTTAAAGAATGGCTAAAAAAGCGCGAATCGCATTCGCATATTGCTTTAATCAACGAGCTACGAGCATTTGCGCCAGAGGACTTCAAAAACTATTTAAGGATGGATGATTGTTATTTTGATGAGTTAAAATTCCTCCAGAAATTCCCTGGACATATTTCTTAAGTCTGTCATTTTTTAATGGATTTGATTTTGAAAATTAATAAATAAAATAAATAAAATATTGAATAAATTGAACACCACGTACGACAGCGTCCTCCGTCTTGAAAAGAACTTTGGAGACTGAAGTACAGATAGGAGTGCTTCCATTTTACTTTTTAGAAAGTGTTCCTATTTGCCCTTGATGCTATTTTTAGCCCCAACCCCACAAAGCCAATGAGGTCAACATACGCTTTCGCTGCCGTATGTATGGAGAAAGTTGTAGAAGCAACCCTGGATTTCAGAAAGAATTGCATCGTAAAATCAAGGGTACAAAAACAACATAAAACGCATAGAAAGCGACTTTCATGCTGGGAGAACCATCTTGCTAGAAGACTACAGTGGCGTGCAGAGGTACGAACAGGACCGGCGCGAGTGCATAGAACATTTAGGGGTACACCGATCCATCCGCGTGTGACGAGCGCGAAGCGCGAGTTGTTAGGGGTCTGGGGCGTAGCCCCAGCCGCCGGAGGCCTTATCGCCGAAGGCGCAAAATTTTTTCACGTAATCAAAGTTATTTTGTGAATTTTAATGCTCAAAGAGGAAATTACTAAAGGAGTTACAATGTTTTGTATATGTTGTAAGGGGTAGGGTAGTAAATAATAAAACTGGCGAAAACAATGGCGGTAGTTTTGAAAACTTTTGAGTACAGCTCGTTTTTAACGCCTCACACAGGGTTTTCTTAGTGATGGAAATAAATAAATTGAACATATTTGACACTGTAGATACTAGTTCCGATTTCCAAAGTCGGAAACTAATGGTAAACTAAATGAGTTTTGAATACTTCTGAAGAAGCAGCAAACTTATCCACTGCTGCGGTTATATCTACGTTTATGTCCATCTCGCACGCTAAGATCATTAGATCCTCGAGTCTCTCCTCCTCAATTGTTGTGCGAAGGCGGTTCTTGATTAATTTCAATTTCGAAAATGTTCGCTCTGCTGACGGCGAAATGGCGCGATATTTTGAAATAAACACTGCTAAAATGAACATTACACTGCCAGTTCTTGGTTCTATACAACATTATTACGTGATGTTATTGAGTGTGAGATATACTATGTTGTTAATTTTTTAAACTAACCCATACCGCTCTAGGGGGTGTAAGCACCCCAAGGGGTGGGTACACCCCCTGAAATTTTCCACGGGCGCAGGTCGCGCCGTAAAACCATAGTCTGCACGCCACTGGAAGACTATGATTGTTTGGGGAACTTTATTGTCAGTGTTGCGTGTGAATAGTCTGCTACGTCAGAATCGTTTTATTAATATTTTTTTTGTTTTTGTGAAAACATACTAACATGTAGTCTGGCGCAGAACATCATTTTAAATTGTTAACCTTTGTCTATAAGACATAGCATTTAAATACTAGGAAAACGCTCTGTTTGACGCGTTGATAAGCGAGCGCGTCAATATCTACGAACTTTCTGGTGAAGGGATTTCAATGCTAATACAAACAACAATTAACAACAATTCAAGAATGCGCATTGCAAAAATGTTTCTAATTTCCATAGCTATTATACTTCCGACATTGTTGGATGCAGTGCAATGTGCGTTGCTAAGAATTTTCGCTGTCATGTTTTCGCCGCGGTCCGCCACCGTTACTAACAGTTATTGACAGCAATAGAAATGTAATTTCTGCCTCTAATATGTATCAAATCGCGTTTACATTAGTATATTCGTGACCGGACAAAAATTTACTATAAGATAGCCACCTCACATTTTGCTGTTACTGTGTTTCAGAAATATATTTTCGAGTAACTTTTGTGTAACTTTGCCAATAATTATCAGATCGCCATAACATGAACATATTCGTTACCGGAAAAATCTGTAACAAAATCTGGCTATCTCACATTTTGCCACCATTTTGTTTCAGAAAAATATTTTGCAGTAACTATGGTGTAACTTTGTAACTTTTCGAACGATTTTGCCTCAAAACTATACACCTTCAATCCACATCGAGGCTTGTGGATGGTCCAAATTTCAAGTTGATCGGACTTTTCGTTCGACCGCTATCGACGGACATAAAAACAAAAAAACAAAAAAAACAAAAAACAAACAAACAAACAAACAAAAAAACAGAACGAAGTGCCATAAGTGTCAAGTGGAAACGCTCGCTTCGCTCGCTTAATAATATTTTTCATATTACTTTTAATAGAACATAATTGAACTGCGTGCAATGAGGATAATTTCATTCATATCCCAATACTTCCAGTTCAAAATGTCTTTTAAATGGTCAGAAGTTGACGAGCAAGTGTGTGCAGCCCCCCACACGCTCACACATGCTCGCGAGCATCGGTAAAATATCAAAACTTGTTGATGTCTTCCACGACAAGGTACAGCATGTCTGAGCTACGCGAAACAGCCCCCCACACGCTCACACATGCTCGCGAGCACGAAGCTCGCGAGCATGTCTGGAGACATGTTCGCACGTGTGGGGGCCCCTTTAAGCTGGGCGGTGGTCACGTAACTAGGGGGTATCTGTTCTCTATAGGGGTGAATGTGGCATTTGGAAGGGGAGGGATGAGGGCAAAGACCTTTCAAATTCTTTGGTTGAATGGAAACCATAACAACACGATGTCCTTTCAGCTGATTCCTAGAAAATAACTGTAAAACCACATGTTCCAAGCCAGGCGGTCGGACACAGCAGGGGTAAATTTGGAAGGCGGGCGTGAATGAACTAAATGGACTTTCAAAGGGGCAAAGACCTTCCGAAAATCTTTGCTCGAAAACAAAGAAATATGAAGAAATAACCAAAAATCAACGGCGAGGGAAAAGTAACAACGTGAGCTACGTTAAAAGTAGTGATAAATAACGCGCTACTTGTCTCGCTACCGCTACAAAATTTGTAGCATGCTATGGCTACATAAATAAAGTAGCGCGCTACTCCCCAACTATGAAACTGCCCGATCGTAATATAATTTGTAGTCTTTACTATCTAATAGTAATACCTTTTCAGGTTTGTATTTGCAAGTTTATAATTTATGGCTAATATTTTATGTATAGTCTTTGCAACTTGGCTATGCTTATGAAGATAATCTGTTTGACAAAACCAAGTTTGCTAAGCAATAGGGAAGTCTCATCAAAAATAAATATTCCTCAAAGCACCTAAAAATGGAAGACCATTATCTAAAAATACGGGCGGTATAATTTTTATATGTGAGAAGCGTATATTTCCAATTCTATTAGCATTTTAACTTTGAAATTTGGAACTTCCCGTTCCGTAATTGAAAAACGTCTCTTGACGTCATATATCATGTAAACAACTGCCTCCTTGAAGTATTCTTAATATTTTACAATATCTAGGATGCAGTGACTTTACAACAATGCCTTTTATACCACTGTTTTCTTCAGGAAATACATTTCTATACAGTATTTACCAAAACGTGTTTAAAATAATGCAATTATTTAACATATTGTTGTTAATTAATGTTGAGCAGTGTTCATTTAAGGCGCGTTCAGACAGAACAACCAGTGACTAAGCCTTAGGAAAACAAAACTCCCCCCCCCCCCCCCACCCCCTCCCATATCTTGCAAAGAAATACATGACGACTTTGAAAGATGGCAGTCTTCGAGTGCTTTGACAAGTGAGTAGCGCACTCTTCCCATAAAAATTAGTACTATGGCGTGGGCGTGTAAAACAAAAACGGTTCCATGTTGTCTCGAAGCTGACAGCTGTTATTATATTTGCTGAAAATGGATGAATTATGAATGATATCGCCATAGTCACTCATTATTGGAATTCATTTTCGAATAGTAAAGCCGGCTGCCCGACCTTGCGTTTGTTTGCGTGAAAGCCACGGACGGCTCAGATCGACCAATCAGGAGAGACTTTCGCGATTGACAGTGCAGCGCCGCAAAAGTTGACCAAACCTCAACTTTTGCAGTGAACCGGAAGTGCGGGAAGTGCGTGCGCATGCGCACAACCACAAAACGGCAGGCAAGATGGAGAAGTAGTAGTTTTGAGGTATGGGTTACAGTTCTGGATTTGTTAACTTAGTGTATGTAACTACCCCACGACGTACAGAAACATAGGAAATGTAAAATAAGTAAATAGCCATATACCACGGCCGTCTGTTTTGAGTTCCACTAATGAAAATATTAGTGTTAGGTACGATAATAGTCTCGTCACGCCCACTGCACACAAACGCAATGTCGGGAATACATTAAGAAATATCACGCATAAACGCAGCGTGCTGCAAAAACATGCGTTTTCTCCACGCAAGGTCGGGCAAGCGCCTTAACTGATATGGACTGATAACCAACAGGCTGCAGCAGACGACGTGCAACTTTGATTTAAAATAAAGTTCGTTTGATTTACTGTCACTTTGTACTCTTTGACATTTACCTCATGAAATAACATGAAGTGAGTGCAAAAAGTACGAAAGGTGTAGCCAAATCAAACGAACCTATTGTTTACATCGATACCGGAAGCCGTGACCGGAAGCTGTCAAAACAAACTAGCTGCCTAAAACTGAAAACCTAAACAACATTAAAACTTTACTTGACTCGGATGGTACGATTTTCATTGGCTGAACTACTGTGAAGTTCCACGCAGCGATTGGTTGTTACTAACGCTTAACAATCGTGAATAACAATAATTAACTTTCTTAATCACTCGGTCTTAAACACTAATCACTATAGACTAGATCAGTTTTAAAAAAATGTGTCTCCTTCTCGATTTTGGGGTACCGGGTTGTTAAAAGCTGCCAACAAGGTTATTCTTACTCAAGAGAATATCCTGCATTCAAAAACCATTGTTGGCAGTTTTTTGTTTGAGTATTTCAACCCCAAATTGTGTTCGTGGCGCACAGGTCAAACCGCTTGACGGATTTGGCTTAAATTTTAAGTCAATACCCGTGATCACTAAACTAGATGCTGTTAATATAATCAGCCAAATCCGTCAAGATGCCAACCTACAACAAATTAATTAGTGAAACAAAGGTGTTATTTATTAAATTATTTATTAAATTAAAACTTACAAACGGATTTAAATGATTTTTTACATGTAGGTTCACATCAACGGTACCAACGCTTGACAGCAGTTTCAAAATTGTAGCTGTAACCGCCATATTATAAACAAATATTGTTTATTTACGGCGATTAATTTCTTCATTTTTACAGTGTTCCACCGATATGATTCGCATTTGCGGATCATTGAAGTTAGATGCACATATAGTATGCGGCATTAATAGCGTGCGGACTCTGACCTTTCTCACTATGTATTTGGAATTTTTATAGCTATCATAGAATGGCTACAATGACGTGTTATGTTTTATGACTTTCACGGAAAACATGCAAAAGTTAACAGCGAACTTTGTCGACAAATTAAAAAGCTTTCATTATGATTTGAAAGCGGTTATTGTATGACTTAACAATATGACATTTTAGATATAGCCTGTACCTACATTATGGAACTTTCCATACACTGATAGGTTTAATAGTTTATGAATTAGAGCCTATTGAGTAGACCACGGTCGAATGAAATTATGCGGAAATCCATTGAAAAATCAACTTGAAGGGTTTAATTTATTTAAAGAAAACATCTTAACGGATTTAAATAACATTTCGTGCAATTATTGGCAACAAGTCGAGAAATAATATACACAAGTTCTCCAAAAGTGGTTATTATAAAGGTATATTTTTTTTAAAGACCTCGACCTGTATCTAAAACCTATCTAAATGGCAAATAAACATTTATAACTCTAAAGTGTCGTGCCATCTCCTTTACATCCAATTATAAGAACTTGAAATCACTCTTCTAAAGTGAACATACCTCTTGGCTATGCAAGTAAGTAATTATGTTAAATTGCTCTAAATTCTATCTGGGCTCGACAACCCATAATGTCGTGGTGGAGGCGAAATAGTAAGAAGTATATTAATTAATCAATTAATTAATTGTTTAACATCAAATTAAATAATCAAACACATAAAATCAGTTAATATACGAACGCCCAAAAGCCTGGGTCGTTGCATATGGTATGCATATGGTATATGCAAAAGATTTGATTGATTTATTGAAAACAAAATCGCTCATCTGGCAACGTGAAGCGTTTTCCTAGTTAAATAGTTTCGTACTTATAGAGTCTACCCACTCAGTAACAAGACTGATTTTCAGTGGGGGACTTTATTAAAGCGACTAAACCAACCCTGTAGGCTACGAACGTGAGGGATATTATCTTTTTGAAGAGTTTTTGTTTCTCTATTGTGGTTATATAATCTTTAATAACATGTGCGTTCTATTTTTAATTTGTGAGTACTGAGTAGGTACAACATATTGCGCGCGTTTATTATTCTGCAACATGGACTAATGCCAACTCTTCCTTCATCACATTGTTTCCGACAACTATTGTTCTGAAGTCGAGCTTGAAAATTTGGATGCGTTGATTGACAGAAGGTATACGCACATGAAAAGAAACTAAAATTCCAAAAAGCACCTGCACTTTGGGAAACTGATGTATGCAGGGGATGAGGATTAAGGAATTGAAAGAAGAGGTGAGAAGACAAGAGTCTTCATCGGCCGCACACAGCTCATGCACGTGTCTTGTGCATGTGCATCCAATTGTTTTCAAATTTCCAGGAAACGTAGGCTTCCACTGTATGTTCTTGTTGGCTGTCACTTGTCACTCATTTCAGGTAATCCACTCAAATCCTTTAATTTTTGCTAGCTGTTGTCGAGATGTTCAACAAAACAGAAAAGACTGTATATACCTGGGTTTGAGGTACAAGACAGGTCAAAGGGGGCCAAAAATGAAGAGGGTGTGTAGTGTAGGAGGGTGGGGGTTTGAGGGACAGAGGAGGGGTTAATTTCAATAATTTTCGATGTTGTGGCATATTGTCCAGTCGTTGTCTGTCCTACCATGGAGGTAGAAGGTAAAAGAAGCGGGACAATAAATTATCACAATGGCGACGGTTATTTTTATCGGCTTAATAAAACCATAGGAAATATTAAATATCTTCAATGTATCAATAATCGTTGCCATGGAAGAGGTAAAATCGTTTTCCGCGGTAGAGATGATGAAGTGCCGCTAGTGCAAGTGCTGAAGGACCACGGGGAACTGTGCGTCCCCGATATGCTCCAAGCTGGTCGCGCTGTTCTGCTGGCATCAATGAAGCGGCGAGCAAGCAATACCAACGACCGACTTCGGGTCATTTTCGATGAAGAATCTCTTCGGTAAGTTTGACAAATTATTTATGTTATTATTATTTATTTATTCATATCAGAACACAATGTAATAATAATACATAATATGTGTATAGACATACAATGTAAACGAAAGCAAGTCGTGTGACCAGGTGTACGATTTTTGTTTTGTTGGCGGTAATTACCATAGCAATTACCATCTTTTTCCACAATTTTTCCAAACAAATTACCTTCATTTGAATTCCAACATTATTAGAGTGTTTTCAAATAAAATGCATTATTATACCGTTAGTGTTTTATTGCAGTGGTTACTTACTAATGTGATATTAGTGTGAAATTAATTTAAAATGGGAACAAAAGTGAAAAGCAAAATACGGGAACTTTTCACTTTTAGGCAGAGAAAAGTTAATCATGGTACAAACTACAAAGTCGATTACTGGGTTTTTGTCATTTGGATGGATGGACACGTAAGATGACGTACATGATTAGGAATGACAATAGAGATGCACGGGACGAGATACCTCTTTGTTGGACGCCACACGCTAAAAAAGTATGGCTTATATTCCAATGATGTAAATTGTAATTACCTAGGCGATTCAGTGGCGAGGATGTTACAATAGAGGGGTCGGGCGGCTCATGGGCGAGTGTGATTGGGGGGCAAACGCTATCGTAATCTGGACGTGTATAACAGCCCCCCCCCCCCCCCCCCCCCCCGCCCGGCATCGTCGTGAACTTGGGTTATCGGAAAGAAAATGTATTTTTTGCTCGTTCTGGTGTGCAGCGTCAAACCGCCGGACAACTATTTACAAATGAATGGGCGATTTGTGCTAATTGGGGACTGATTTTTCAATGGGTAATATTGCAAAATCTCGAAGGCGCTCGTTGCACATTCGATTTCTAGCATACACGTTTTCAATCGCCTACACGAGAAGGTATACGAATACGGACGCTCGCAAGCTGCGCTTGATGCGGGAACAGACAATTCACTAAACGCGAGTTTATATTCATCGTATCGAGTGATTGAACCAATTGCGCTATTCCTTGTGTCTTCGGAGCGTGGTCGGTTAGATTACTAGAATTTGGAATTCAAATTAGTTCTCTTTACAATATACCGTTACACTTAAAATGTAATTAATAAACTAGGAAATCACTCTGTGGGACGCGTTGATATCTACGAACGATCTGACGAAAAGTTCTCAAAGGTAATGAAAACACAATTGAAAAATTCGCATCGCAACATTTTTTCTAATTTCTGTAGATATTATACTTCCCGACCGTGCAATGTGTATTGCTAAGACATTTTGTTGAAATTTTTTATAGCGTTTTCAGCACGGTCCGCCACCGTTACTAACACTTATTGACAGCAATGAAAATCTAATTTATACCTTTAATACGTACCAAACTCAGTTTATATTAGTATATTCGTGGCCGGACAAAAATTAAATACATTACAGCCACCTCACATTTTGCAGTTACTGTGTTTCAGAAAAATATTTTCGAGTAACTTTTGTGTAACTTTGCCAATAGGGAACACGCGTATGAAAATTTGTATCGATTTTTAAATACCTTGTCTCTCATTTAATAATGTTGTGTCTTTGAATTTTGAAAAACGGATCAGTCTATGCCTCAAAATAATTGGTTTAGTAACGATAAATACAAGGGCGCGAAAAACGAGCCGCCGCCATGTAGAGTGGATTTGACGTCATGGTTTGTGTAGGTGTACGCTTCAATAAAAATGCGACCACATTAAACCTAGGCCTATTTAAAAATTTCTTTTTTACTTAATACTTTTTGTATCTGATACTATCCAACTAAGTGCTTGGTTTAACAAAAAAAATCGCACGCGTGTTGCCTATTCTTATCAGATCACCATAAAATTAACATATTTGTGACCGGAAAAATCTATATAAAAATATGGCTATCTCACATTTTGCCACCATTTTGTTTCAGACAAATATTTTGCGGTAAATATGGTCTAACTTTTAACTTTTCGAACGATTTGTCCAATAAAATTATACACCTTCAATCCACATCGAGGCTTGTCGATGGCCCAATTTTCTAGTTGATCGGACTTTCCGTTCGACCGCTATCGACAGACATAAAAACATAGTAATAACAACACAAACAGAATGAGTGCCATAAAGTGTACTGGAGACGCTCGCTTCGCTTGCCTAAATATGACAATTCAACGGGGTTTTGAATGCATAGCGATTATCTAGTAGTAAAAACTCGTTGGTGGAGGGGGAGGGGGGGGCGGGCGACGCTATTATTAAGCGAGCGAAGCGAGCGTCTCCATTAGACTTGTAAGCACTCATTCTGCTTTTTGTTTGTTTTTATGTCTGTCGATAGCGGTCGAACGGTAAGTCCGATCAACTCGAAATTCACAAGCCTTGATGTGGATTGAATGTGTATAGTTTTGTGGAAAAATCTTTTGATAAGTTACAAAGTTCCACCATAGTTACTGCATAATATTTTTTTGAAACAAAATGTGGGATAGCCATATTTTTATAAATATTTTTCTGGTCACGAAAATGTTGTTTTTCTAAAACCCAGTAATGACAAAATATGAGGTAGCGTTATTATAGTCAATTTTTGTCCGGTCACGAATATTCTAATTTAAACGCGATCTGATACGTATCAGAGGCAGAAATTACATTTACATTGCTGTCAATATGTGTAACGGTGGTGGACCATGGTGAAAACATGACAATGAAAATTCTTAGCAACGCACATTGCATGACATTCAACAATGTCGGAAGTATAATATTTATGGAAATTAGAAAAAAATTTGCAATGCGCATTCTTGAATTTTTGTTAATCGTTGTTTTCATTAGTTTTGAGATCTTTTCGTCCGTTCGTAGATATGAACGCGCTCGCTTATCAATGCGTCACACAGAGCGTTTTCCTAGTTATATGTAATAATATCAGTATTTAACAGTTCTATAATAAATACTAATGAAATTCCCAATCAAGACAAGACTGAATAAAATGTTTCATGGACATTGTATTTCGGGTAGAAGTTCGGTTTTCCCGTGAAGTTTGTTTCCTTACCGACACTGCGAAGAGGTTTATAAATTAGGGGAGGGTAGGTTCGCTCCCCACTTGCTTTCCCACTACCAGATTATCCAGTGATTACGGCGGTCGGACTGGAGGTTGGATGATAAGTCGATGATTTTCTGTTATTTCTTCGTTTTCGACAAAGAATTGCGAAAGGTATTTGCCCTCGTAGACATCCCTTTAGTGCATTTGCTACCGCCTTCTGAAGTCACCCCTGATGTGTGTCCGCCACTGGCTTGAAACACGTGGATTTTTAGAGTTATTTTTTAGGAATCAGCTCGAGGGACATACTGACTACCGTGGTCCGACAAGAGTTTACGAGGCCTTCCCACATTCGGTATGTAGTCGGTTAAAAGTTTATTCAGAATAGCCTTCGTCGTCGCTCGTTTCAATGCGTAAATCGTGACGTACTTAGTGAATGTGTCGAGGAAAACCAAGATAATAATTAACACCTCCTTTAGCCTGTGGCAACGGCCCGTATAAGTCCGTCGTAACAAGCTCATTTGGCATTGTCGGAAGTACATGCGCCATTTCTCCCGATAACCCTCGTGTCGCGCATTTAGCCTTCTGACAAACGTCACATGAACGTGTGACTTTTACGATCAAGCGTCGCATGTTCTTCCAATAGAAGTGTTCATAAATGATTTTGTATACTTTGTATGATCCTACGTGACCGTAAGCTGCATGAAAGTGGGTGACCATCGTTATGCAGTCATTCATAGGAACCATAATTCGCCATTCATTGTCGTGATTGCTTTTGTGATACAAGATGTGGTCCTGTACTAGGTAATCTCCGCAGTTAGCCCGATCTCCCGATGAGGCCTCTACTTCGCGGATGAGTACCCCTTGGGGGTCAGCTCGCTGGCGCTCAGGTAGTTCCTTGACCCAGTTCGTCAGGTTTGTTGTGGCTGCGTCTACCACCTGGGCTATTGTGTGTATGCGTAGACATTCCTCGTCGTTGTATTGTACTCCATTGACTGGCGCACGACTCAGGGCATCGGCAACGACGTTTTCTCTTCCGGGACAATATTTTATGTCGAAGTCGTACTCTTGAAGTATTAATAGCCACCTGGTAATGCGTACACTAAGGAGTTTACATTGTTGCATAAATGATCAACTTTTGTGGTCAGTCCAAACGGTAAATTTGTGACCAATTAAATATATGCGGAATTTTTGTAACGCGTAAACAATAGCAAGCCCCTCCTTCTCGGTGGTAAAATATCGCCGTTCTTGGCATTTCAATGATCTACTCGCAAACGCGATAACACGACGTTCGCCATTTTGATCGATTGGAAATAAATGGGCCCCGATTCCTACATCTGAACTGTCAGTGGAAACGTGATATGGTAGTGTTGGAATCGGGTGGTGCAACATAACCGTATCCAGGAACAACATCTTTACGTTCTCAAACGTGTCATTCATCTCCGTCGACCAAGACCATTTAACACCCTTCTTCAACAATGTCAGTAGAGGCGCCGTCGTGTGAGAGTAGCGGTCACAAAACCTCTTAAAGTATGTGCACATACCGAAAAAGCTACGTAACATTTTGGCATTTTGTGGCCGCGGATAGTCTAGTATAGTTTTGAGTTTCTCTTTGTCTATTCTTACTCCGTTCTCTGATATGTGATGCCCCACATAATAGGGAAGTCTCATGAGTCTCCAATATGTGTGGAAGTATATTAAATAAATAGATTTTCATGTAAAAACACATAACACGTAATCTACAAGTATTTAAAGTAATTAACTCAATTTCTACAAAGGTCCAAAGTTTTCGATTTTCTGCTTCCCGCACTTTTTTTTTAAAACGCCCTGTGACCTCATTACTTGTATCAAGTCACTATTTATGAATAAATTCGCCACTGCCTCCTAGATGCAACAATGAAACTTATTACTCCAGCCGTTGTCAAAACTGGCAAGCGGTTGTCAAATATGGTCAAATCCTCAGAAAATTAATAACTAAACAAAAGGCGGTCTGATACTATAACATTATTATTATCTATTGTTTTAATTATGATTATTATTATTATTATTATTATTATTATTATTATTATTATTATTACTATTATTATTATTATTATTATTATTGTAATTATTATTACTATTATTATTTATTATTATATCTACATTACTTATTATTTTATCTATATTATCATTTATTCTTTCAAGTTACGATTTCACGTATGCTTCTCATGGATAAGATTTGCAAAGTTAAAGTGTGTATGATTGGCTGATTGCATCATACAAGTAGTGACGCCATGGCCCGTTTTTCCCGCCAAAATTATTTGGAAAACTTTAACCTCGTTTTTATCAATGAAAATCTGTTCTTAGTTACATAAATGAAATATGTGTGTGTTTTGCCAGTTGATCCTTTTATAGAATAATAATTAAAAAAATACATGAGACTTCCCTTGGCATTTGTCGATGATTGGTATTTGGGCTTTTATATTTTTGCAACTTGGCTAATCAAAACGATGAGTGGGTGATAATGAAGATGAAATTGGGAGCTTTTTGGAGGAAAAGGGCAAGTGGGGTGGCGCGTGAAAAAAGGGGAAAGGGAGGAAAGGGGATTGGGGTGTGGACTGCACTTCGTCTGACTTCTCCTCCTCGACCAGTCTGGCTAGGGTGGTCCTACCAGAAGCATACGCTTCCGCCGGCATAGCTCTCGGGATCAACAAAGCACGCAAATCTGCCCACCACGATAAGGTAGCAGTCCCTGGGCAGGTGGCATTTGTCGAATTTGATAGTAATGCCTACTTGGGCTAGAGCATCTAGCACCAACTGAATGTGGCGTATGTGCGACTCAAAGTCCTCACTAGCGATAAGAAGGTTGTCTACATAAAACGTGGTACATGCTTGTATTTCTGGCGTGAATACTTTATTTAGACATCGTGTTAAGCTAGCAGCACTAGACTGCAATCCAAACGGAACAACACAGTATTGGTAGCTGGGTGAGTCGTTTTGCGGCGCAATTCTTGAATTTAGTACTAGGGCGTCAAGGCAAGTACGAACCTTTCCATTTGACTTGACAACAAAGACTAGTGGGTTAGTGTATGCCAATGGGGCAGGTTTCTATGATATTCCATGCGAGCATTTGTTGTATTCGTTCGTCTACTGCTTGTCGTCTAGTTTTGATTTTGTAGATTATGTAGTAGAAAATTTGGTTTTGTAGATATGCCAAAATGCGTAGCTTATATGACGTTTTCATAACTCCCCACTTGTTACCAGGCGAATGATTGTATGCCATATGATGGCTAGGGGTTCAATATAGTATACGAGCACATTGTGAGAGTGGGGGGGGGGGGGGGGGGGGGTACTGTACATTTCTGATTTGCGTTAAAAACTAAAATGGCAATATTACGATCAAATTACTGGGTACAAATATATACATTTATTATATCTCGAACCATGGGCATACGCTGAAAATGATTCTTATAGCAGTAATATACATTTACACATTCATAATTATAGTGGGATTTTTCTTGCTTCCAATTCAAAGGATCCAGAGTTCGATTCCCGGTTCGGACTGTGTTTTTTATGTTCTCGAGTTCATATAAACGGTGGCTAGTAGGCCTACTTGTTACTGAGCGGGGTAGACTACAAATACATTTTACCCCGATGGTGCCATCTTCAAGTGTCCTGAAAATTATTGTGCCCCCCCCTCCCCCCCCCCCCCCATTTAACAACCTAGGCCCCTAGGCGTGCGCCTATGGATAAAATAATAATAAAAACCAGGTCGTAAAAAACAAACCCCGCTAATAAACGTACAAATATCTGGCGACTGTAGGCCGTTTTCAGTGGAGGTGGCTTGGGTGTAAAAAAAAGTCTCACGAAAGAATATTGCACTGACACTCGGCAACTTGATTTCGAGCTAAAGCAAACTTTCAAAGGGTTTTGTTATCGTCTCGATAAGATATTGGGATCAATATTAGTTTTATAATCAAAGTCGAAAATTAATTACTAATTTCAACGATACTATAATTGAATATTCATTCTTTTTCATGGCATACCGTTGTGTATCACCCCCTATGACAGAGAGATGGCGAACCTTTTTGAGCTTGAGTGCCATTATTTAGACCTACAAACTATCCAGGCGTGCCAATTTCTCCAAAAAGGCAGTCAAATTTTAATGACATTTGTATTATAGCTTTTTGAATAATTAATGTGCTTTGCAGGGAACAAATAGCCACTTTATCAGTTTGTAATGTTGTAATTGTTCCACGTAATGCAGCATTGAGGCAAAATCCCATTGAAGGCGAAATTTTTGTACCCAAAATTCTATAATTCATTGGAAACGGCTGTGAAGTGTGGTCAATGTCATCCTGATGCAACATCTTTGACACATTTCTGCGTGCCGCCAGAAAGTCTTCGCGTGCCACTTCTGGCACGCGTGCCATTGGTTCGCCATCCCTGCCCTATGAGATACAGGTAGCCACCGCAAATTAGTAACGGTCTGTTAGGACGTTCGTGTTTTGTTCGATGACAACGAACTGCTTGTGGCCAAGCCTTGAAATAGGTGGAGAAAACAGCATAATAAGCGGTCATATTTGACTATGAGATATTGCAGATATGAGGCATAGATTTATTAAATTGTTACCAACAAAATCTTATGGGGCAACATACTATCAACCTTTGTTCTAGCTCGAGTACTACTTCCACCAGACGGAAGGAAAAAAAAAGAAAGGTGGAAGTAGAACTTCCACTAGAACAAGCTGTAAGCTAAGTTACAAAGAAATGTCAACATTTTGGCCAAAAGCAATTTATTTAACCTTTTTTTTTTTAAATCTTGGATGCATTTTTTATGAATATTCTTAATGTGTTGCATAGATTTAATGTTTTTTATATGAGTATCCAATTGTTAGTTTACGAATAATCACTTAACTACCAAACCTGTTTATGGTAGAGAAAACAGGTAAAAACCACAAAGACAAATGAAACAAACATAACATCATTACGAAAACTGTCAGTCAATAAAAATAGACAAAGCATTACACATGTGGTGGCATTTCCTTTTTTATAATACAACAAAATAAGCAAAATGAAAGTAAATTTGGCTCAGTGAAAGAACTAATTGTCAGTGGGGCACATTTACACAGTTTATTATGTGTTTCGTTGCTATATGGTTGCTATGGCGGCTCCAAGGTCCCCGTTTAAGTTTACAATAGATTGAAGTCAAGATCCAAAGTAAAAAGTATATAAAATAAGCCCGATCCGGGAATCGAACCAGAATATTCTGTATTCAAAACGGGAATAAACCCTCTAGCCTAGACCAACGCACACAATTTGACTATTAAAAAAGAAAATACACGTGTATTTTGTACCAAAAATACAAGTCTCCAAAAGTCCTTGCCCTGTTCTGGGTAAGCGGTGGTTGGCTGGGTGGGGGGGGGGGGGGGACTGATAAGCAGGCAGGCGGAATAACAAAGTGGGCGTTCCCAAAACAAGCCACTGTTCACCGCTGCCTCCTTGCGTTTCTTCTCAACCTTTCTTGAATTGCATTGCAGCTTAATTAGGAGACAAATTAGTCACACAAACAAATCTAAATTCTAAAACAATTGCAACTTCCAATTTTGAGAACAACCCAAACAAGCCATAATCCCACTAATATGGACCCTGTGCTGTGCCACATGATTTCATCACTTGTCGTGGAAGGTAAACTTACAAACAAGATCAAAATACAAGAAATCAAATATATTTGCTCTTGTCCACCGAAATGCATTATTGACGTGTGAAGAAGGGAAGGTTTTTTCCACAGTGCTGTAATATTATGCTTGTGTGAGGAGTATTATAAAAAAAACTTATTGACTCTGGTGTTAGTGTTTTTGTTTTAATTTAAATATTGTGCTTTTACAGAGATCCGATCGCAGCTCAAACGCTGACATTCGCCGTCCTCGAGTCAACGTTGTACAAACGGCGACGAACCGTCGCTCCAAACATTCCGAATGATTTCACAGAATTTGTCGACATGTTACAAGGAAATGAGGCTCATATGGCAAAATATGGCGAAATTAACGGTCAACGTTTTTTTCGAGGCCATCTTACACTAGATGACAGTGATACTCTTGTCTTTGCGCCTGCCATGTGTGGTCGGCTTTTACATGCGGCAAAGCAGATCCATGTGGATGGAACATTTAAAGTCGTCCCCAGAATGGGAAATGCTCGCCAGCTAGTAACCATACACGTAGAAGTAGGAGTACATGTAAGTTGACTTTTTTCAAGTGGTACAACCTTTAGTGCTATACAGCGACCTAAAGTGTGTACAATGCAATGGTAGGAAAAATCTCCTTTCATTGGGCAGTTATTACATTATTAAACTGGTTATTACGAGGTTATTCTAGTACAACAAGCATAGTTATACATCATGGATCCATATATCCCGTTCTCAGATGGGGCACACAAATAATAATTTGGTAAATGTTGCGAACGCTGTAGGTCAGGAAGTTTGTTGTACCATATTCTGTTCACTTATGATATCGCATGAGGAGCCCAGAAACAAGAAATATTTCAGGATTTGACCAATTTTCCAAATTATTCACTAACATATTATCTGGTCGGGTTTTACCAGAACTAATAATAAGTGATCGTGTTAGTTCTTGGTTTTATTACAATGTAGAACGTATTTGTTTAAAATAATAGGCTACATATTATTCTTAATTATTGCATGCTTATGATATAGTTTCCTTTTTCTCGACAACTGCTCGACAAAGTCTAGATTAGTGAAGGAAATGACTTGTAAAATTTACATTTACACAAAATAATTATAAATTGTAATTATTGTAAAAAATTGCGACATTTCAGATTGAAGCGTACACATGATAAAACTTTGTTCACTTCTGCTTTCAGACATTCCCAGTGGTGTATGCTTTAATGACACGCAAAACTCAAAACGCGTACTCACAATTATTTGACTTCACCAAACATGTGCTTGCTCCAGGATTGGAGCCAGACAACATTCTCACTGACTATGAGCGGTCCCTAATGGATGCAGCGCAAGATATGTTTCCTGACGCTCAATGCGTTGGTTGTTGGTTCCATTATGCGAAGGTAAAGTGTATAGCTAGCTATAGCAACGCTCAACAATTCTTCTTCTCCTTTTCAGTGACGAAGCGAGAAGAGTTTTTAGGGGAGACATAAATCATACCTAGGTACACAGCGGAGTCTGCAAGAGGTGGACTGCGGGGGGGGGGGGGTAAGGGCCCCGTACGGAAAAGGATCTTAGGGGCCCAGGGACTTGCCGAAGCTGCAATTTCGGGGAAAAGCCCCAGCCGCTGGAGGCAAAATTATTTAGGCCATTTTTTTGTTTAGAAACAAAATAATAACAAAAAAATGAACACGTTTTATGTGCGTTCCAAACAAAATAATGCCCCAATGGCGATTTTTAAACGTGTTTACAACTATTTCTTCAAATTTATCTAAACAAATTAAAATAATATTAAATCCACTCCCCCCCAACCCCCCCCCCCCCCCCTAAACTCAACTGCTCATCAATGATAACATCGACCAAACCATTAGTTTGGCAACACCTGTTTTACAGCAAATGACCGCCAGTGCTTGTGCAGTGCTTGTGCTTGAGTGTGCAACATACTAGGACGTTCTTTAAGTTTACGTTCAATTAGCCGCGCTGCCTAATTGAACGTAAAGTCGAAAACTTAAAGAACGTCCTAGTATGTTGCACACTATTATGGCCACTTCAACAAACGATATTTTGTTTAATATGTGAACATTATATTCTTTTATATTCATATTATAGCATCTTCATTGTAAGCTGAACATTGTCATCTCTTTTTAATG
The DNA here is from genome assembly GCA_945910005.1 of Isoperla grammatica. Classification (NCBI taxonomy): domain Eukaryota; kingdom Metazoa; phylum Arthropoda; class Insecta; order Plecoptera; family Perlodidae; genus Isoperla; species Isoperla grammatica. Next base: position 6,280,946 of record OX246743.1, on the reverse strand, counting down.
CCCATGGCCCATGACTAGTGATGAAAGTGAGCCGAAGCGTACCGGATCCCGCACCGGTACTTTTTTTGATCCCGGAGCTGAGCTCCGGTACTTCTAATTATGTACACATCAAATTATAGCGATTCCTAACTTGGAGGCTCTATGTTTCAAAATACCAGATAACATTTCGAAATTTAGTGAAACAGAAAAAATGTGAAATAAACCTTATAATAATCCTAAAACTTATTTCTATTTAGCTAAACGAACAAATACCGTTGATCGATGTACAATAACAATTGGACGATGACAATATGACGTCAAAAAATAAGCTTTTCAACCGAGTCCACGACAACTGGTTTGTTTCAAGTTTCAAGCATATTGCACAGACATATATGTTACAGTGAACAATAAGATAATAGTCTACCTGGACCCCAAAGAGTATAACTACTCGCAAGGAGAGGTCATTTTATAAACTAAATTACACAGTTGCAAATAATACAACTGTACAAAGAGATTACAAAATTTAATTAATTATAGAATACATTCATTTGTAGTTTCTACTGCATTCATCCATTAATTAAGCATACCTGAATTAGTTGCTTATACTTAATTATAGAGTTGGCTTGTTTAATTTCTAGCGGAAGTGTATTATAAAGTTGATATCCTTTAAACCCTAGTGATATTTTACCGTAGGTAGTACATACTGTCTCTAAATAAAAATTACTGTTTTTCATTCTTGTTTTATATGTATGGGGAGGATAAATTAGTGCATGACATGAGTCAATTTTGTTGTGTTATTTTAATTTAATTTAATTTAATTTAATTTGAAATAAAACTATCAGAAATAATTTGAGCATATGTATTTTCATGGAAACACGCTTTTCATCATATGATTTATCAACCTAAGAGCCTAAAATTTGTTATTTGGGAAGGGAAGGGGGTGGTAGTAACTGAGCTCCGACATTACTTCCTGGCCACTTTCAACACTGCCCGTGTACTTTTTTTGTGCTCACACATATGGTACCGTTACTAACAATGTATTGTGTATTTTCGTCAACACAGGAATAATCTGAATATTTCACCATGCACTCAAGTCGACTAAAGCATTGATTTTGTTTTTAATTAAACAGGCATTGTGGACCAGGGTACAAGACTTGGGCTTAGTACCTTTGGTGCAAGACAACGGAGAAGCCAAAAAAAACGTTAAGATGGCCATGGTCCTACCACTGCTGCCTGCGCGACAGATAGTAGAAGGACTAAATGAGATACGTGCCAGGAATGCAGAGCACGATCTCGAAGAAGAATTGGCTGCATTCTGCAATTACATCCAACAATACTGGTTAGCAGTAGTTGGAGTGAATCGGCTTTCGGTATACAAAAGAAGGAAGAGGACCAACAACAATTTGGAATCCTTCCATAGACGTTTGCTGGACAAGTGCGGAGGAGCCCACCCGATGTTCTGGGTGTTTCTCGGTAAGTTGGTAAAGAAGGGTGCACACGATCTGATCTAAGTTGGCCAACTTATTTCCAAGTAGCATTGAAAGATAGGCCTATGTTTAGCAGGTTTGCCAATTTTTATAGAATATCTAAAACACACCAACTTTGGTGACAAGTTCAGTGGCGTATCGAAGGGGGAGGTGGGGGGGGGGGGGGGTGGTTTGGGATTCCAATCCCCCCATGCCAAAAAACATGCACAGAGAGAATGAAGAAAGGGAGGAGGAAACTTCATTTATTTTTGTATTTAAAATTGGTAATATTAACTATATAATAACTATATAAAAATAATATTAACTGTATTTAATTGTATTTGTGATCATTCTTACATTCTCTTGAACCTACTTCATGACATTGTCCGATTCTTCAATGTGTTAACACGTACGTGTTTAAATGTCACATATGAAAAAATAATTGGCCTGCGGCGGCTGGAATTTTCGGCCCAGATCCTTACGTTTACGTGTTTGGGATGTTCCACTCCACCCATTGTGAATTTCTGGATACACCACTGACAATGGACAATTTGATTTGTTTTGTTACATAAACCTACACCTCAGATCATAAGATCCCACCATCAAGATTAATTAGATAATATACCATGTTTAAATATTTAGGCAACATAAAATATGGCAATTGATAAAACTCCAAACAATACTCCAAAAGTGAGGTTGTGTTTCTGATAAAGTTGAGCAGTCCCTATGTGAGTGGGAGATACTTTGCAGTGATTGACAGAATTTGACAGTTAATTGTCAAATTCTGCCAATAACTGTTCACAGCATGTTTTCATTAAAAACGTGTTGTAAACAGATGCAATAATTGCATTGAAACATACACAGTGCAATATTAACCTTTATAGGGAACCCGCAACTGACATCACATCCGGCTACATTTTATTTCATTTCATTTCATTTATTAGCCTCTTTAAAACTCACGGTTACACATAAGTGTATAAAGTATTCAAGTTGTCATTAATTGGTTAAAATTACAAATTAGTTACTACATACATTATACATATAAATAAAATATTGCATTAATGAATTACAGTAGCTGTCGTATATTATATAAAAAACATATACTACATTTATCTAAAACAAACATGTGTGCAGTAAACTAGGAGCATTCCTGTTACCAGAGTGTAGCTGATGTTCACAATTTAACAAATGAATTGAGCTGTCCAAATGATAAAATTGCAACGTTATGAAGGAAAACAAGTGTAGCGACAAAAACTGCTCGCCAGTTAAAGCTTTTAACGATGGACAACAACGTGTTGTAAGTTTCGTATGTTTTTTGGTTGTTATAAAGGTTTGTTTTCCAAAATCAGAACAATTAATTTTTTGACAGCTTGTTGTTTGTCCATCGATTCAATTCACTTGTGTCATTGTTGCATTTTGGTGTTGCTAGTAGCCTTATCGGCATCGTGATTGTAATCGTAATCCAGAAATCATAAAAGATTAACTTACTTTGTTCCTGTGGCTCTGTTCACAACCAAGGGCGTAGGGGGGTCAGACATAGCTATTAGCTACAAGATTGTGCCGAAACAGGAAAAAATAGGTGTATTGTATAAGGTGACAATATTTCCAAATCGAAATTCTGGGCGAAATAAAATTTGCCTGTGACACCAATGGGCCGTGTGGGGGGTATGCCCCTCACAAAAGTGCCACAGGAATGTTTTAAAAAAAGCGTGTTTGATATTTAAGCGTTTTAGAAAGACTTTAAGCTATGTCTATATACTGAGGGTATGTTCCCATATTAGACCAGTTGGAATCAGTCCCGACCAGCTCATTCCCTTATTCTGTTCGGTCGACGCTGGTCGCGGCCAAAGAAACTTCTTTATCGACTCTGGTCGATTTTAAGCCGACCAAAGTGTTTGGCAGGTTAGCTCTCTGGTTGTGGCTTAAAAGTGATGTGCATTATGAAATGCAATAGCGCACTAGCAACACCAAAAGACAACAATGATACAAATGAATTGAATCGATGGACAAACAACAAGCTGTCAAAAAATAATTTCGTCTGATTTTGGAAAACAAAACAAAAAAGAAAACAAACAAATATACGTACAGAACTTTCACTTAACTATCATTAAAAGTTTGGAATGGCGAGCAGTTACTATTGCTACACTTGTTCAATCGCCCCATCGCCCCCCCCCCCCCCCTTTATCCGCTACTGTACTTAGCCCACAGGGGGCAAATTTCAAAGTGGGGGGGGGGGGGGGGAGTTTCCCCCCATCGCTTCCTACGCCCCTGTTCACAACAAAATCGTTACATCGTAATGGTTTGTAATGGTAAATCATATTTCTACAATTGCGATCCCGAATTGCCCTTTAGAAAGTAGTCTGATTTCATATTATAGTCAGTTCTGATGTCATTCTCTGTTTGCCCACCATAATTATGTGTAGAATTTTCAGATTACTTTATGACTAAGAACGTTTAAGAAAATGAAGTATGTTTTACTTCATCATCGCCAATAATTTAGTTTTGTAGAAACAAAAAATTTGAGTATTCCCTATTGAGCTAGACCAACCACAACCATATTTAATTTCGCTTGTTGATTATAGACGACATGCAATGATCAGAAAAATGATCACGATTTTTGTTGACACTTATGAAAAATTGTCCTAAATAAGACAGCTTACGTGGACGGATCAGCATTTATAATGTGAAATAATATTGTGATTTGTTTTGTATTATTGTAACTGCAAGTGTCAGATTCTAGACTTTCTATATCAAAATGTTATGACTTAAACCGAACTTTCTCATTTTGGGTAGCCTTGTTTTAAATTGAAATTCAAAATTTTCTGTTAAACTTTGGTTTCCTAATGATTTATTTTCTTCTGTTATTGGATTAATCATTGTGTCATCATCTTTCATAAACATAATCATCACATTAACATCTCATAAACATCTCGTAAACAATATAATCTTTCATAAACATAAACAAAAATAAAGTGTTTTCACTAGTTTATAACACATTTTTTTGATGCACTCAAATTTACAGAATTCCTGAAAGACATCGCCCAGACCGAAGAGTTAGAGTACCGACGATTCGATGACGGCCAAGTTTTAAGGCGCCCAACGAAGAGGAAATACCTACTCAACAGAAGGCGTGTTCTTCTAGCGACTCAACAGCTGGAAGCAGATGTTATAACTGTAAGGATGTTCCTCGAGAGGACATCGTACTCCATTGGCGGTGCCTACGGATATTTCCAAGTGAGTCTAGCAACTACAAGCACATTATTTGCAGGTTGCACATATTCAGAGTTTGGCGACATGTCCTTCGTACGCACACATATGAGCATAATTGTGATTGTCTTGCATTGTCTCAAAAGCGAATATGCGGTCACGCGAAAACATGCGACAGTCAGTGCTCGGAAAGTTGCCTTCATCAAAATATTGTTGTGTACCAAGATACCATTACAATATGTAAAAATGCGCTGAATCATACGGCATGAATTTTCTATATCTCAGGACATGTGTAAAAGAGATGTACGTCTTCATCTAAAAACACGAGAAAGGTAATTTGAAATTTTAAAAATTAATTATTACAAAATTTCGATAAAATTTCTCTATTTTCAGTTTTCTGCACTTTAATTTTCAAACGGTTGTGATTACCAACATCCATGGCCCACCATAAAGCGCCTGGACCGCTCGGGCTGGTAATTGTTATTGTCATTTTTATTGTGCAATCGTGGATTTATATATATCCATGGTGCAATGGAATTTGAAACTTCGTTATTAATTAGTTTAACCATATCATCCCCGTTTGATTGAGCCTCACAAGTTTTTTTTGTGTGCCAATAATAACCAAATTGCAAATTATGTATAATGTGACAATAAAAGAAGGATTCATACTACTACTTTTGTCATTTTCGGCCCAATCGCTTATGGTAGCCTAATACCTTGTTCACACTTTGCCCACTAACAGAAGTTAGGGTACTAACAGAAGTTAAGAACGTAATGTGAACGGACGGAACGCAGTTAGCCTAACCTACGTTAAGCACTAACTTCGTTTGGGGAACGTAGTTACGGCGCTAACAACTGTTAGTTTAACTTCTGTTAGTGGACAAGTGTGAACAAGGTATAAGCACCTCATGTAACACTGTTAAGAATTAATTTGACACTGCCTCTTAGATGAAACAATGTTACTTCTTGATGAAACACTGGCTAGTTGTTGCCAAAAGAATTTCTCTATGTTGTCAAATCATCAGAAAATAAAAGGAAAGCCATTCTTCTTGCATATTTTATGATAATATAAATAGGGTGACCAGATGATCACGACTGAATTTCAGGACACCTTTTCTCTAACCCAGTCAGGTGTAAACACTAAAACACTAAACACTATCAAAGGTTAAATGTTCGCTGAAAGTTAAAAAGGCACAGTGGATTTTTAGGGATTTTTAATTTTCTTACTCGATATTTGTATTTTTGTTTTCCAAATTAATGGTGGTGTAGATAGAGAATAAAAAATCTGTACTCAGTAGGGTAAGTGCTTCATGAGTATTCAGTAGTAACCTATATTAACTATTACTTTTGACAAGAGCATCACTATAATGTATCGTGTTCACACTTCTCAACCACAATTGTCAGTAACACTATTTAGATAGTATAGGCAAAAAATGATGGTTAATATTTAATGAGAACTGTTATTGAAAATTTAATAAATTGATTCCAGAAAAGGTATTTAAAAAGGTTATTTATAATTATTTATTTTCTAAGTTGCAATTAAGTTGGTGTTTAAAAAACCTTGAGTTTAATTTCCATGGGTAATCAGGCCTAACCTTACTATAATAACATGGTGTTTTGTTCAGAATCAATGACGACACGTGTGACATACGCATACATGATACAATGTTGTTCCAGGCCCTTGCCGTCGTACCACAACCGGATCTCGATGAACATTTGGACGAGCCAGTACCGCCGCCGCCACCACCACCAGTACTGCCGCCGCCACCACCACCACCACCGCCACCACCTCTTGCTGAAGAGCAGTTAGCTGCAAATGGGCTATGTGCAGTATGTTTAATGAGGCAAAGGTGCCAACTGTTAATGCCTTGTCAGCACATGGTGTTATGTACACCATGTCTAGAAGCACTGCGTGCGCAGCACCCTCTGCTGCGTTGCCCAGTGTGTCGCGGACGGGTACGCAGAAGTGTAAGAGTATTCTTTGGGTAGGGTGATAAGTAACAGATAATGTACCATCCACAATACAATTTTAAGTAACAGTAGAGTAAGAACGTACCGTAAGAAATGTTGGGCTGTCCACAACAGATGTTAAAAGTTTTAACATTAGCAATCAAAAGAGCTAATTTTTTTTGCAAAACCTCCCCTTGTAAAAATGATTGATATCCAAATGTTATCCAGATAGTATCAATTTCATACATATGTTATCACATTGTTATCCAGAGAATACAAATTGGAAACCATCTTAGAATCCCTTTCCAAAAAGTATAAATATAATAACCAAATAGTATCCAATCGACTTCCAATTTGGATGAATATAAATTGCACACAAATGATTGAAATACATATGTACTAAACTATTAGTATTAGAAAAATGTTTTATTAAATCAAATTAACTCGGTGATTTTAAGAAAACAATGAACTTTTGAGATGCAGCGTAGTGTTCTCGTCAACTCAAAGTGCGCGATATTACATTGTTTCCTTAAAATCCCAGAGTTAATTTGAATTCATGAAACATTTTTCTAATACTAATAGGTGTATTTTAATAAATTATATTTAGGTTATGTGTGTGCAATATACATGTACATATATGTACATACAAATGTATATATATTCGACCACTAATTACAGAATATTAGTAATTAGTAATTATTATAATTAATTAATTGCATGTTAATTAACAATATTATAAATAAAATAAAAATTATATTTTCATTATGCTAGTATATTAGTAACTGTAAAGTCTTATCGTGAAATCTCTAGTAGTATTGTGATCAACAAATCGAAAGTTCAGGAATTGCATAAAGTGCTATTTTTGGGCACTTTGCTTTATACAAAACACTGCAGTGATAAACATACATCATAAAACACTATTGCAGTAGTTTAAAATGTTTGTCAGAAGAACGTTTTAATGTATGTTATTTTTGGGTTTTCTGTTTGTGGCATACGTATTTATTTGTGATGTTTCAAAGTCAAAGAACACGCTATTTTGAATCCGATAGTAGTATCACTCTCTACTATTAGAATCCGGGATGAGAAAACCTTGTTTTAAAATATTAATTTAAAAAAATAAATTTTTAAACATAAGTCTTTACGAATTAGGTCTATCGGTGGTAATCTCTCCTGTAAGCAGTGATTTGCAGTTTTGTTCACACAAACCCACCGTATCGAATGTTCAATCCGTTTCCCGATGGTCACCGTATCCATATGTCTCTCACTCATGAAGAAGCTTTCCTCCAACGTAACTTCAAAAATCAAAGACCATTTCTTTGATATTTCAGATACAACCTTGCACAACGTAATTGAAAACAATCGCAAACCAGACGAATGACCATTGAGTAATCTAATAGTAGTTCAATTCACAACATGATCCACAAGAAACATTTGAGTGTTATGCTAAATTTCATTAAAAAATACCTTTTCAGTCATAAACTTTCAGCATTATTCACGATAACTGACTACTTGTCCGGGGTAGGGGAACCACTTCTCCAAGGGTTACATTGTTTTCGTTCACCCAGATTCATAGGTTGTTGCAGCCCTGCGGAGGGAGGCGGTTGTGTGTCATAACGTAGGTTATACTACATTGTAAGCGGATCAATTGAATTAATTCATTGAATTGAATCTGTTTAAGTGTGCGATGAGATGATTTCAATTTGAACTCAGAGAGTACAATCTGTCTGATATATTTACTTTTAATATTTAAACTTCGAGCACTTAAAGGTATGAATGTAAAATTTAATTTAAGTTTGTTCTAATAATATATAAATAAGGTTATTACACCTTGTATGGCTACGTATTCTCGAATCAATTGAATTGCTATTTGTAAACATATATGTACTGGCATTTGAATTCAATTTACACTTTCTGAGAGCATAATAATTTGATAATTGTGTCATAATAATTGATAATTTTAATTATTGATGTACTACTACTGCTGATATTAGTTGCAAAAGCAATAATGAAACTGTTTTGAGCGTGGTATTTGACCCATTGTGTTTCTGTTTGTAATATCACATTCACATACAATTATGTTACCATTTGTCTGCAAAATGTAGCTTATAAATATAATTATTTTTTTCAATTGATGTTTGTTTTTTTATGATTTTGGTGCTCTTGATTTCTTCAGGGATAATATACGTAGTAGATATAAACTGGCCTATAAAATAATAAAGAAGCATACTTGACATTTTATTATAAAGTTAGGTATTACTGCTATTTATTTATTGCACATTTGCCAAGTGGTAAAAATATACCATTATTTTGGTCAGGTATTATCGCAGAAATATCCCTTTGTCATAAAAAACTGAAGTATTATTTCTATTGCGTTGGTGAGTAAACCTGTGTCTCTAGAATGGCAACCCTGTCTTTAGTGAAATATTTAGCATTATTTTGTTTAATTTCCTAAAAATTATCCAAAAAAATAAATTGGCATATAGTTCAAACCAAATACAACCATTAGTGTGCAAAAACATATCATATCCTTATCACTATATCCATTAGAGCTCAATACAATTAACAGTACTAATGATGTTACATAAAGACACTTGCTCAGCCGGCAAGTGGAAGACCTGCGTTCAATTCGCAGCGGGATTGCATTTTTACTTTCTGTATTTATTATTTAACATCACAATAACTAACTGGCTTCATAAAAACTGTATTTCACAACATTACTAAATAAATGTTTATATCATTGGAATCTGTCAGAAATTTGAAATGAGACAAAATAGCAAATAGCCCTATAGTTTGTAGTAACTGTATTGCTATTTGAAATCGACGAGCAAGTTTAAACCTGAACACATGTCACTACGGTAAAATTAAGTATACACTCTAATTTGTATATGAATTTCGAATGCCTAATGATTTTGTTACTCTAAAAAGAGTGCAGATTAGATGAGTTATTTAATACCTGTCTGAAGTTACTCACTTTTTTTAAAGTGTTGTTTCACCTCTTGTTCCATTGTGTACCTAGACATTGATGTACGTATGTTGAACACATATTCAACAACAATTTGACCGAAAATGATAAGAGTTACACGTAATGTATTGTTAAATATTTTACGCAATCTATGCAATCCGCTCAACGTTGTGCGCTTGACAACACTCTACCCCTGGTAGTGGCGTGACCGTGCCTCGCGCGGTCGAGAGGTTGGGCTGAAAAGTAGCTGTTCAAGAATGAGTATATCGTCATTTCAAATTTGCAAAGCGTCCAAGTATGGGAACGCACGCCGAACGCACCTCTTTCGTTTGAAATGAGTACCTCATCAGACCATGTGCTCTGCTAACCACGTGCTCTCCCTCCATTGGGTCTTTGGCCAACCAGCAATCGGCGCTACCACCCCTCCTTGTATCACCGGCTGGAGACGCACCACAGCGTTGCAATAATTGCTGCTTGAGGCGGCAAGTTGTGCCAGTAAACAGAGGAGTCCTGTTGGTATAGCGCGCGTGATTACTGATATACATCCAAAGATTGGTAATTATGGTTAAACTTAAATAGCAAACAACTTGCTAAAGAGGTGAACTGGCTGGCACTCATAAAGTAAAGCTCCATTACATCGAAAATATGAGAATACAAGTAGGCCACGAAATACAAAATAATCGCTGAGGGGGCCATCTTTTTACGGACATAATACCACAAAATATAGGTAGACAAAATAATAATTAAAGTAGACGTAAAGTGTTTTGGTAAATTACTTAATATAATACGTGTTTATTAGTTTTAACGTTTACGGTCACTTTGGTTGAAAGTTTGGAGAACTGATGGTGTTCCTGGTGAAGAGCTGAGGACCAGACCAGGATTGGGAAAGGAACCCCAATATCGTACCTTTCTAAAAGTTAAGTTCGTATAGACTTTAAAGTAATTATTTAAAGTTAAAGTTAGTCCAAAAATAAAGTAACTGGAAAGTTAAATTAATATAAAAAGGAACAAGTAAAAGTTGAAAGTTACCGATTTTGAAAAAGTAGCTTGTTACCCTAAAAGTTAGTCAAAAAGTAACGCGTTATCGCTGACGCACTGCTTTCGTTAAGTTACTCCCCAACTCTGGTGAGGACGAGGAGGCTCACAGGGCGCATGGGAAGTGGGAACACGTGGGGTCGCCTTTTTAAGCACGTGATCACGTTGTTTTAATTTTAAAATATGTCAACGAGTCAGTGTAATTAACAGCTAAATCGGTGAAAGTGCAATCTTGGAAATTTTCAAATAAAAAATAGCATAAACGAATAACAATTGAGATAAAACTCCCTAACATAAATGGCTATGAACAAAAACACTCATTCAAGATAACTGAGGGGGCTTTGACCAGAAGCCAATCGCCAAAGGGTCCCAACTGTTTGCTCGGGGGGCCATAGCCCCCCGAGCCCCCCGTATCTCGCACCCTGGAATACAAGCCAATATCATATCGTAAGCACTACATATTAAAGGCCTAGCCTAACTCAGTTTAGTAATGGTTTATAGGGCAAGCATATTTTATATTGCACTTGAGAATGTTTATAGACGGAATGTAGGTCTACAAGTAAAAAATGCATAATGTAAGGATGGTGGGGTTGCAGCACTCTACAATGTACATCGCTTATTCACTTGAGTCCAACGCCTCACAATCATGATACATCAAATAGCAGAATTAGGAAAATATAAACAATCATTTGAAAGAGTTTGGGGGGTGGGGGGGGGGGGGGGCGGCACATTTTCACAAATAAACAATAAGCTTAAATCAATGAAGCGTAAGAGTTTGTTTCATTTTAGCGACATGATATTCATACACGACATACTCATATGATAAAAAATGTAATCCTCTTTTAAAATTTAAGACACAAACCGATTACTTTGATAATGATTAATGATTTAATTGACATATCAAAATGTGTGGTATGGGTATTTATCGACGCCAACACTATTACCATAGGCCTAGGTAATAATGTCGTTATCAAACAATTCTATAACTAGGAAAACGCTCTGTTTGACGCGTTGATAAGCGAGCGCGTCCATATCTACGAACTTTCTGGCGAAAAGATCTCAAAGCTAATAAAAACAATTCAAGAATGAGCATTGCAAAAAATTTTCTAATTTCCATAGCTATTATGCTTTCCGACATTGTTGAATGCAGTGCAATATGCGTTGCTAAGAATTTTCGTTGTAACTTCGTATAGTGTTTTCGATACGGTCCGCCACCGTTACTAACACTTATTGACAGCAATAGAAAGCTAATTTCTGCCTATAATACGTATCGGATAGTGTTTAAATTAGTATATTCGTGACCGGACGAAAATTTACGATAATTTAGCCACCTCACATTTTGCCGTTACTGTGTTTGAGAAAAATATTTTCGAGAACTTTTGTGTAATTTTCCCAATACTTATCAGATCGCCATAACACAAACATATTCGCGACCCGGAAAAATCTGTAAAAAAATATGGCTATCCCACATTTTGCCGCCATTTTGTTTTAGAAAAATATTTTGCAGTAACTATGGTGTAACTTTGTAACTATTCGAACGATTTTGCCTCGAAACTATACACCTTCAATCCACATTGAGGCTTGTGGATGATCCAAATTTCAAGTTAATCGGACTTTCTGTTCGACCGCTATCGACAGACATTAAAATAAAAAAACAAAAAAAAAAACAGAACGAAGTGCCATAAGAGTCTAATGGAGACGCTCACTTCGCTCGCTTAACAGTCTAATTCCCAATTAAGACAAGACTAAATTATGTTCTATCACTGTTTAATTAACTTATAATTTGTACGAATTAAAAACACACATATTTCCTCAGTTTTTATCAATTGGATGTTTTTCAATAATCTTTTTATTTGACAACATTCCATTATAATTAATCCACACTCAGATAATTGTGTCCCAGTCAGTGACGTAACGCAAACTGCCTCCCCCCAGCCCCCACAAGAGGAGCCGATTCGTTTCGGGCCCCTTATATGGGAAAGATTCAAATCGATTACATAACCAAATAAACTTTTACTTGAGCTCTAATACCCCCACCCAGTCATCTTGAAGCGGTCTCGGCGACGAGCATTCTTGCGAGTGGTGAGCCAAGCTTTCAATTAAGGCGTCTGTGTTCAACTGCTTGTCTTGTTCACAGTTCACACTCTATGCTGACTATACTGAGAGGCGTGTTGCAGTGCTGCTCCTCAAATAGATTTTTTTTAATTATTTAATAATCTGAAAATGACTTTCGGGATGTTGCTACAGTGACCAGAATTGTAAGAAATAGCATAATGGCCAGTGGCGTATCGAGGAATGCACAGTGGGGGGGGGGGGTGGGGGGTAGAACATCTTAAGCATGTAGGGGGCCTGGGGCGCGAAAATCCCAGCCGGCGGAGATCAATTTGCGGAAGGCGAATTTTTTTCTTCATATATGACGTTTTACACGCCTGAAAACACGTTTCAGAATTGTACAATGATACAGGATATAATATGATAGTTTTCCCCCGTCTGGGCCCGTGGTTGTATTTGGCAATAAGAAGATTGAATATATTTAGGATTTCTTATAGACAGTTTCTTATAGGCAGTACCGATCGTAAGTCGAGAGAAAAAACTCCCTGACCCCTTCCACCCGCCATAAGCCTTTTTAAATATATTCATCCAACTTGTTCCATTCCTCCAACTTACTACCCCGTATGGCCTCGGATGAAAATAGGTCAAAATTGACAACATTTGATGTTTGATGACGAACAAACAAGATATGTACGTCTGGCGAGCCGGACACCCCCACACAGCGCCCCCCCCCCCCCCCCCCCACCGCTTCGCAGGGGCGGCAGGGCTCTCCTTTACGCCGCAGGTCCCAGTGCATTGTAGAATGTACCGACAGTCCCAATATATTTAACTTATTGATATAGGGATATTGTCGCATCGTAATCGTAATCGGGATCTGGACATCGTGAAACAGTCAACTTACTTAGTTCATATGGCTCTGTTGAACACAAAATCGTTACGTTAATGTATTATTTTAATGGTAAATCATATTTCTACAATTGCTACTCCAATTACAATTACGATACGGTTGGACATTAACTCGCTTCACGATTTCCAGATCCAGATCCAGGTTACGATTACGATGCCGAGAACAATTTCTGGTTGGACCTTTAATGATAATAGACGGTCAGCTATAGCCCCACATTTAGACAATAGTATCACTCGACCGGACAATTCCGGAGTAGACTAGACACATTCGTAATTTTTACCTGATTACAGCTAAGGCAACCCGGAAATCGAAATCGGTAGCTTTTACTTTTTATAGGCAAAAAACGGTAAAAAAGGGTAAATTAAAAACTACGATGCCAATTGACGGATAACGTTGGGACAGGTGTGCAACAATTTCATATGCTATACCAAGTTAAGAAAAAGCAATGCGGAAATGATAATCGGTACACTTTGGCATTGAAAGCCAAAAAACGGCAAAAAAGGCTCATATTCATCAATGAGAACACCAGTTCGAAGTTTGTACAACAAACACATTTTTTTTGTTAACAATCCAATGGGTTTGTTTGCAACGGCTCTCATTCGTACCTTCCTTCCTCTCTTCACGTGCGTATGAAGGTAACCAATAATTGCGATTGTTATTCTCACTCCTTGCCATAAGCATGAAAATTTTGAATTGCTAAACTGTATTACTTTTGCTTTCAGCACATATTTTGACAAATGTCCAAAACTTCATGTACTTCACCAATTTGTCAAGATTGATAAAAAATAAAATACAAATAAATTCTTCGCCTATTTATAGAGTCTACCCACTCAGTAACTAAACTGATCTACAATGGGGGACTTTATTAAAGCGACTAAACCAACACTGTAGGCTCCGAACACCGTCGACGAGTGAGCGATAACCAATCAAATACCTATATTTTAAATAAGAGTGATTTACAGTTTTACTCTTTATTTGATATACACACTTGTTCGAAGTAGGACCTATAGATATAACCACCCTTTGGTGGCCCCAGAGAAATTTCAGTTGCAAATACTTTATATTCAACTACTATTTTATTTTAAGCTTATTCCCTTCACTATTGGTTCCGCTTTGTGTTTATAATGTCGAATTTTCCACCACTTCCAGCGTATTTGGAAAATTTTCTATTATAGCATTTGTAATAATGTTCTTTTTTCCGTTTTAATTGCATCGATAGATATTTACGTAGGTAGTCATTTGCTTCAATCATATTCAAAGTATATAGTTGTTGACACACAAAATACTTGACTTTTGCCAAATGTACTTTTTATAGAAAATTATATCTATGTTTCGTCTACCACTTACCACTTACCATTTGCAATTATTTTTATTCGTCTCAATTAGTGACTTACAGCTGATACGATGCCTTGTTTTTGACTTTTTCCGTTCTCAAAGCAAAATACTTGTGATTTGAACGTTTGTATTATAATTTGGCGTTA
This sequence comes from Isoperla grammatica, assembly GCA_945910005.1. Classification (NCBI taxonomy): domain Eukaryota; kingdom Metazoa; phylum Arthropoda; class Insecta; order Plecoptera; family Perlodidae; genus Isoperla; species Isoperla grammatica. The sequence continues at coordinate 6,265,907 of OX246743.1, read as the reverse complement.
TGATAACCTACAGCCTATCGAATGTTTGCCACATTTCTAGTTGTGTTATGTGTCAATCTAATATATATATTATGAATATTATGTACGCCTTTTTTGTGCCGTTTTTGCACTTAAAGCCAATAACTACACTAATTTCGGCGTTCAGATTATTTGTTCTGAATTTGTAACACAATATCGAGCTCTTTGCCATCTCTCTAGTATTATTGGAGTCAAATAGTTATTCTATATAATAAATAGTATGTGCCCTTTTTTACAGTGTTCTGGTTAGTTGCACCAAGGGCTAATGTTTTCGGCGTTTGCACTAATTTGTATGCTTTCTGTCTAAAATATAGAATGTTTTGCCGCCTCTCCTATAGTGTTATATGTCAAATTACGTACACAATTTGTTCAGTGCATAGTATAAAGAGCAATTTAAACTAACAGTTATTCTGGTTCGCCAAGTAGATATATTCGTCTCAATTAAGTAGTGACTTAAATGCCTTTTTCTGTTTTCTGCTCGCAAAGAAAAATGCTATCGACCTCAATGTTTGTATTATTTCGGTGTTTATAAATACTTACATCCTATCGAATTGTGGTCACGTTTCTCGATGTGTTATGGTTCAATCAATCGGCAATCCTCTATATATTATTAGGTATTCCTATTTTGCCGTTTTTGCACCTAATGCCAAGTACTACACCCAGTGGTACACCCAAGGGGGAGGGGGGCTATTGGGGCCAAAGGCTGTCACGTTCCCCTTCTGTCCAACATATATATAACCGACAGGATGGGGTGACCTTACAGTACTTTTAATTATTTATGAATTATAAGTGATGATGTATAAGAAAGATTAAGGATCCAGGGTAAATTATAGATGGCATATTGAATATATGATGATTTGTATAATGAAGGTAAACAAGATTACACCATAAACATACAGGCCCATTGCTTCAAAGATAGTTAAATATAAAATGAAATAATTCAATATCGGGAATTACAAAATACCAACAATTATAAATAGTCACATGTAATTGATTATGACATAGGTTTTAAAATGCAGTTATGATATTTCCAGTTAATGGAAAATGGTACTCATCGTATGCAATTTCTGTTGTTGTTGTTGTTGTTGTTGTTGTTGTTGTTGTTGTTGTTGTTGTTGTTGTTGTTGTTGTTGTTGTTGTTGTTGTTGTAATCAGCAGGACACGTGGTCTTGACAGCTGTCAGATAGTACCGTATCCTTTCAAGATGGCGGACTCCTCGAGTCGTAGTTCGCGGTCGTGAAGTCACACCTTCCTCGAGAGTGTTCCTTGGGGTTCTCTATCACCTCGGTTGACACGTCGTCGAACAAGTCCGCAGTTTTGTTAATAATTTAAACACGTGATCTATCGACACAATATGTCCGCACACGTTACGGGGACTTTAGAATCACGAACAAGAGGAATGGAGACATGGCGGATGTGTGCGACCCCAGCACCACGACTCCTCACCACGGCTCCCTCAGTACCACTCCCGACCTTCCCTCCAGTTTCTGGTCTCGTTCATTACTTGTTTCTCCGCCATCTTCACCCCCACCCTTAAAGCCAAGGATCTATCCCGGTGGTTGTAAGCGCACCACTTCAGGTTACCACAACGTGCTGGACTCCTCCGTGCTGGTCTTCGGTTGTCTTTTTCATACATATAAAACGGACTCTAGGCGTACGATGAGACGTCAACCTTCCCCTCGGTTGGAACATCCTAGAAGGAATCAGCCTCGTCGCCATCCAGTCTGCTCATTCGCTCGAGCATCCCTAATGCCAATTATATTTTGGTTCCCGTGCTATCTTGGGCCTCTGTTCTTCGGTTGTCTTTTATATGACTGCAATGTACTTAGGTTAATTGTAATATTTATTAATGGAATTAATTATGAGTGAGGATTTATACAAGCTGTACTGTTAAAATTACCCCTTCTTGATTTGGATAAATTGGCACATATTTATTCCAAATCAACTTCTTACACTTTATACCAATGGACTATTTGGTTATTAAAATTAAACAATCTATTATATACCTTCACCCATTGGCGGATAGTACCTCGTCCGGCTAATTGAATCTATCTATTCACCTGGCACATCCTCGATAATTATCCAACCAATTTATTATTTTAAACCTGTTATCTGACCCCAACGAACTACTACAAACGTCAATTTAATTTCTCTTAAGTCCTAGCGTCCTAGCCCTGGTTCTTATTCGATGCAATCGAAGGCACTTCAAGATGCCCAAGAAGGGTGAAACAATTACAATCAGACTATAATGCGCCACTGGAAATTTAAAAACGGACGCTACGCCACTGGCGCGGAGACTTGCATCCCCGACGTAACAGCCTCCACTTCCGCACAGAAAACCAGTTCGGCTGCATACCTGACCCACGTGGAAACGCACATGGTAGGCTTGCGGGCAAATGACCAGCCGTCCACACTCCTACCCCTCCGCCCCTTCTAGCTACCGAAACAACACTAACCCTACTCCGTCCATGTTGACAAACAGCTTTTTTTTTCATCAACCTGGCATTTCTGTACCCTCAGGTCTACATACCCTTACAAAGAAGGTATAACTTGTTTACAACCAAACCAATGACCTCGCAGACTACAGCTGTCAAAATTACGTACGTTTCCAAACTATGACAAAATACATAATCCATTTACTTCTCATTTCTTTTCAACCGTAATTCCTGATCGTTGTCTCTTATCTCCTCGTCAGAACATACACATATCAATCTAATTTCTATCAATTTTACAATTACACAAAATCTACTCCCACCAAATTTATTTTACCGTAACCTTATTATAGTATTAAAATAAAGTCACCTCTCGCGTCTCTATCCTTCTAACTGCTTCTTTTACATTCGCACATCTCTCATCTCTCTTTCGTAAGCAAGTGTTTTTTTGTCACCGGTGAAACAACCGACGGGGAAAACAGACCGATTCTTATCTGTTTGGACCGTTTTCAAAGAATTACTTTGACACCAATAACGCGAACATGTCCCACCCCTAAACTTATTCCAGTCGCTTCGCACAATCACACATTCTTTCTCATCCCAATACTTCGTCACGTTCCTAATCAGTTTAGTTTTAATCGCTATCATTAATTTTTCCATCTATTTTCTTTCACTTTCGTCAATCTCTTTTCTGTTTTACGCAACATGTTGCATCGCTCACCATTCCTCAGTCCTTCTAACTTCGCATACACAGTTTTAGTTTCTGTTATTTCGGTGTTCGTACTTTCTTCACATTGTTTACTTCCCTGTACCTGAACCACTACGTTATTGTCAAGGATTGTTACGTCGTCTACCTGCTGGCTGACTATCTTATCGTCAGTGATTGCGCAATCCAACCCTAGCGATCTTTCGGCTTGAATCTTATCGTCGTGAGTGTCTAGGCCACTTTCAATTTCAATGACGCAAGTATTTACCCCTTCTTCTCCCGGCAATACTTTCATGTTCTTATCCACCCCAGTCCCTCCTTGCTGAACGGTTCTTTCTAAGGCTAACAGTTTTGTTCGAACGTCTCTTAGCTCTTTGTCGGTGCATGCCTCCCGATCGTTTTGCTGTATCTTCGCCATTTCCCACTTATCGCATTGTTTATCTATCGCATGCGAACATTCGACCTTAACGTGTCCCTATACCTACGTCTAGTACCAAGCAAATCCGCTAGTCAGGCGCCACTGGTCAAAATTACGCGGGGTTTGAATTTGGATGCCGGCAACCTATCAGACGTCTATGAATGGAAGACGTCTTCTGTTCATGGGCACAGAGGAATGCGGGCGGAAGGCGAGGGTCGGTTATCGCTCCAAAGTGGCCGACGACTGCGTGGTCTCAGATAACAGGAAAGTGTGTGATTGACACATGACAATGACAATGACTTGATATGACAATTCACACAATGAAGCAAGAACGCATTTTATTTATAGCTGCACTGCTAATTACGCTACAACTTCCATTCAAATTGCATTGTTATTGCAAAAGTGTTCTTTAAATTAGAATGTGCATTTTAATTTTTTTATCATTTCACGACAGAAAGTAGTTTTCTTGACTAGCGTAAGCGTCCCCCCCACCCCCCTCGGTGTCAGTTATCTTATCGCTACAAAGTGGTCGGTCGACTGCATGGTCTCGGATAACAGGGACCTTGTCTTCACCTCCCTTTATCTCGCATTGAACATTTCGAGTGTTTTGGTTTTCTTTTCTGTTGACTGAAATCATTACATAGTTTTTTCCGATCAAGTACTGTTTTTTTTTTTTTTTTTAATAAAGCAATATGCTTGGGTCTGTACTCTTCGTTAGACTATTAGCTAGGTTGTAGCTTTGGAAAAATCCGTCTATCTCGTTTCTAATTTCCCTCACAACTGGCCAAACTTTGGTCTAATTATGGTTAAAAATATATTTTAATTCACATTTTTGTGAGTTTTTTTATCGGAACGGAATTGTTTTGTTTTTTTATATCCACAGAGTAAAAATTTGAGAATGTTGCTATTGTTAAACTGTGCACCTGCATTGGCGGTGAAACGCCCGCAAATGTGGGTCTGGTAAATGCTCTTCAGTTGGACTGTGTTTTTGTAGATTTGAAGCTCAATGAAAATTGAAAACACTCCTAGCTGTGCTCCTAGTGTCCTGTGTCTTACGAGGAACATCCGCACCAAAACAAAGTTGAGATTTGTCTTAGACCAATGTTGTGGCGTTCTAAATTACAGAGCAACGGGTACATGACGGGGGGAAGGGGGGTATGACGGGTTATGTACGTATGGCTTTTATGTTATGGACTTATAAGCCTACTGTGGTTTCTTTTGTGTTAAGTAATTTCTTGTAGATATTAATTTGTTTGCGTTGTGTTATTACGTTGTGTCTATAGGTTGCCTACTACACAGTTTACTTCATACCCGTATTCAATAACTAAAAATGTGAAAGTAATGAATTATTGGGAATCATTGTCAGTTGCATTTCACAATTGTACTTGGGTACATGGATAACCACACGCACACCTGTTGGCGACGCTGTCACTAGTGAAGAGTGCGCATTTTTTTATACCTAATCCCATGTTATAAAATATATAGCTTCATTTAGCTACAAAACCAGTGTACTGTTTAATTAAGCGAGCGAAGCGAGCGTTTCCACGATACTCTTATGGCACTTCGTTCTGTTTTTTTTTTTTTTTTTTTTTTTTTTTTGTACCGTACTAGATTCTAACGGCACTTCATTCTGTTTTTTTTTTTTTTTTTTTTTTTTTTTTTTTTTTTTTTATGTCCGTCGATAGCGGTCGAACGGAAAGTCCGATCAACTTGAAATTTGGATCATCCACAAGCCTCGATGTGGATTGAAGGTGTATAGTTTTGAGGCAAACTCGTTTCAAAAGTTACAAAGTTACACTATAGTTACTGCAAAATATTTTTCTGAAACAAAATGGCGGCAAAATGTGAGATAGCCATATTTTTTTAAAGCTTTTTTCGGTCACAAATATGTTCATTTTATGGCTATCTGATCAATATTGGCAAGGTTACTTAAAAGTTACTCGAAAATATTTTTCTGAAAAACAGTAACAGCAAAATGTGAGGTGGCTATCTTGTAGTACATTTTCGTCCGGTCACGAATATACTCGGATACGT
>OX246743.1:6167799-6255299 GCA_945910005.1 Isoperla grammatica | reverse complement strand
ATTATTATTATTTTGTGTAAAAAACGATTCGATTTATGAAAAAAAAAATCGATGTCGGAAATTTGCATCGACATCGATAATTAATCGATTAATCGATGTCGATGGGCAACCTTAGACTTATAATCGTCACCCCACGTTGGGTGCCAAATTGCCACGTTCCCCTTCTGTCCAACATATATATATATATATATATATATATATATATATAACCGACAGGGAAGGGGTGACCTTACAGTACTTTTAATTATTTATGAATTATAAGTGATGATGTATAAGAAAGATTAAGGATCCAGGGTAAATTATAGATGGCATATTGAATATATGACGATTTGTATAATGAAGGTAAACAAGATTACACCATAAACATACACTCCTACCATAAACATACCACTCCCCCATTGCTTCAAAGATAGTTAAAGGCCCACTAAACCCTCACATTTCGTTTAAAACGTGTGATTGTAAGCCTAATCTGTAATTGTTCGTCTTCTTAATAAATAACTTTTGCTTTCAATTGAAGCAATACACAACAATGGTTTTAATTTTAACATATGGTGGGTATCAACGAATGGCACTTCATACATCAACTAACATCAACATTAGCATTACTAATGGTATTCATTATTCAATACAAAAAGTATTGAATTTATTGAAAGGTAAAATGTGACTTCCATTTTTTTCTTCTGTAAAAGGGGGGTTTTCTACCCTCCCTCGTCCTCTTCGATACGCCACTGGATTTGGGGGTTAAGCCTGACAGCCACGCAGGTAATTTCTTGGATTGATTGATTGATTGATTGATTGATTGATTGATTATTGGTATTTTAACGAAGTACTCGACCAATTTGATCATCTGACGTCAGAAGGTGTATGGAGGAAAGGGACGAATGGTGGGGCGCGTAAATCCACCGGAACAACGCCGAATCTTTTTCGGCGTAAATCCACCGGAACAACGCCGAATCTTTTTCGGCGTAAATCCACCGGAACAACGCCGAATCTTTTTCGGCGTAAATCCACCGGAACAACGCCGAATCTTTTTCGGCGTAAATCCACCGGAACAACGCCGAATCTTTTTCGGCGTTAATCCACCGGAACAACGCCGAATCTTTTTCGGCGTAAATCCACCGGAACAACGCCGAATCTTTTTCGGCGTAAATCCACCGGAACAACGCCGAATCTTTTTCGGCGTAAATCCACCGGAACAACGCCGAATCTTTTTCGGCGTTAATCCACCGGAACAACGCCGAATCTTTTTCGGCGTTAATTCACCGGAACAACGCCGAATCTTTTTCGGCGTTAATCTACCAGAAGAACGCCGAATCTTTTTCGGCGTTAATCCACCGGAACAACGCCGAATCTTTTTCGGCGTTAATCCACCGGAACAACGCCGAATCTTTTTCGGCGTTAATCCACCGGAACAACGCCGAATCTTTTTCGGCTTAAATCCACCGGAAGAACGCTGAATCTTTTTCGGCTTAAATCCACCGGAAGAACGCCGAATCTTTTTCGGCGTTAATCCACCGGAACAACGCCGAATCTTTTTCGGCTTAAATCCACCGGAACAACGTCGAATCTTTTTCGGCGTTAATCCACCGGAAGAACGTCGAATCTTTTTCGGCGTTAATCCACCGGAACAACGCTGAATCTTTTTCGGCGTTAATCCACCGGAACAACGCAGAATCTTTTTCGGCGTTAATCTACCGGAAGAACGCCGAATCTTTTTCGGCGTTAATCCACCGGAACAACGCCGAATCTTTTTCGGTGTAAATCCACCGGAACAACGCCGAATCTTTTTCGGCGTTAATCCACCGGAACAACGCCGAATCTTTTTCGGCGTTAATCCACCGGAACAACGCCGAATATTTTTCGGCGTTAATCTACCGGAACAACGCCGAATCTTTTTCGGCTTAAATCCACCGGAAGAACGCCGAATCTTTTTCGGCTTAAATCCACCGGAACAACGCCGAATCTTTTTCGGCGTTAATCCACCGGAACAACGACGAATCTTTTTCGGCTTAAATCCACCGGAACAACGCCGAATCTTTTTCGGCTTAAATCCACCGGAAGAACGCCGAATCTTTTTCGGCGTTAATCCACCGGAACAACGCCGAATCTTTTTCGGTGTTAATCCAAAGGAACAACGCCGAATCTTTTTCGGTGTAAATCCACCGGAAAAACGCCGAATCTTTTTCGGCTTAAATCCACCGGAACAACGCCGAATTTTTTTCGGCGTTAATCCACCGGAATAACGCCGAATCTTTTTCGGTGTAAATCCACCGGAACAGCGCCGAATCTTTTTTGGCGTTAATCCACCGGAACAACGCCGAAACTTTTTCGGCGTTAATCCACCGGAACAACGCCGAAATTTTTTCGGCATTAATCCACCGGAACAACGCCGAATCTTTTTCGGCGTAAATCCACCGGAACAACGCCGAATCTCACAGTGTTGGTTATAATTCTTTTCAAAAGAAATGTTTTTAGGTTCGTTAATACATTCTACTCACTGCACCGTTCAGACCGTGTATTACACAGAAAATGATTCGGCGTTGGTCCAGTGGATTTACGCCGAAAAAGATTCGGCGTTGTTCCGGTGGATTTACGCCGAAAAAGATTCGGCGTTGTTCCGGTGGATTAACGCCGAAAAAGTTTCGGTGTTGTTCCGGTGGATTAACGCCGAAAAAGATTCGGCGCTGTTCCGGTGGATTAACACCGAAATAGATTCGGCGTTGTTCCGTCGGATTAACGCCGAAAAAGATTCGGCGTTGTTCCAGGTTACAAGGTCTACTTTTTTGGGTCAGGATTATACTTGAAAGTGCAGTACACACGATCGATTCGGCGTTGTTCCATTCGGCGCTATTCAGGCTCCCCTTTGATTAGACTTTACCACAAAATGTGTACACAACACTTCTTTAGAAAGTTCTATAGTTGAAAACATTATTTCATTGTATTTATACTTTTGTGGTTAACATTTTTATCTCAAAAATCTTAAAGAGGCATACATAATTCTATCCAGGCTTAAAATTACAAACAAATAAAATATTGTCATTGCATTTTTCCATTCTACTAAATAAGAGAGTACCTTTTTGAGAATAACACAAATTTATTGATCATATGATAACATAAGTTTAGTCAGAAAAGTAGAATGTATCACTTCATTATGGCTAAAAACATTTCATCACATCATGGTTAGATAATCAATCACAAATTAAGGAACTTATATTTTTGATTAATTCGCTTAAAGTAGTATATTCGGAATAAAATTTTACAAGAATAATGGGATTAAACTTTAAATTGATTTTCTGAAGCGACCATCAATTATCAGTGCGTTATTTTTTAAAAACATGCGTAAAAAATGCACGCATAAAAACATTGTTTATAGAACGTTTGCGCAACATGCCCTATTAACAGGAAATACGATGTCAAACTTAATTAGAAAATATAATATTCCTGGTATCTTTAAGTATTCTGAGTGCATAAAGTTACATCAATATTCAGTTGTAATAATCTCAATTAGTATTATTTGTAGGAATTTATGAATGTACTACGTATTTGTACTAAGTATTTACAGCAGGATGAATAAACACCGTAGTTATTGTGCACACAACTGAAAAAAACAAAGAATACTGGTGTTTTGTAAGGTAGAACCTACTTACATTTTTGTACTGTTTTTAAACTTAATGCTCAATACCATCCGTTCTTCAGTGTAATTGCGTATATTATAACAATCCTTGGCACATCGGCACACTTCTGAACACCCTATTCCACTCTTCATACAAGGACAGAGAGTTGAATTACTACAACCTTTCTTAGATTTGCATGCACAAAAAAATAGTTCGGCATCTCAAGTGCGCAAAAAAAGCTTGAGTTGGGAAACTCATGGCATTTTGCGCCCACCCGCTTTTTAAAGGGCCTGAAGAAAACAATCCCGTGATATTTGGCTTGTGTATTTTTTCTTCCTGCCTAGTGTCTACAGCTATAATAAGTAAAGTGTCGCAATAAAATGAAATGCAACTTCCGTCAATATCAGGGTTTTGTTTGTAAGCTGAAGTCCAGATGTTCAATTTTCAATTTATTGAGGCTCAATACATAGTATGCAGGAATAATATTTCTTGGGTGAGCGACACCGTACAGACACTTCAGTCAGTCTTCACTGAGCACGTTCTCTACATAATATTATAAGGCATAGTTAAAGTTCGTACATAAAATAAGTTCAATTTTTACGTAACATTACTAACTAAATCTAAACTACTACTACTAGGTACTTCAAACAAAAATGCTACTAAACCAACATGCAGCGCAACTATTTAAACTATACGTGAGATGTAATTTCAGAGGCGTACTAGGCCTATATCTTTACCAGTTTGTCATTATAATAAATCATTTCACGTATTTAGAATACTGATAACAAAGGCGGTACCTATTGAATGTTCATATTTATCTTGTTGTATTTTCTATTTACTGCTTTTATTTCTATGATATCTTACATTTTCGTTTCCAATGTATATGCAAGTGCAACAACCATCAATGTAAAGCTATTTTAAATGTATGCACATTATAATATTGTATTATCTCCTCTAGGATTGCATTGTATATTGTAGAACCAAGGTATGTGATTTATTTTTGTAGGGCACGTTTCATCACATATGTTAGAGTTATATTTTTATTTCAATTATTTGTGGTATTTTTAGCGGCTAATCGAGTGAAATAAAGTTTTGCGTTTTACAACGTATAAGCAAACTATTTTAAAATATAATTTTCGTACAGACAATATTTGTATAATATCTTGAAAAACTTAACACGAACATAGTTTTGGGTTTGCGAAGCATGTTGCATTGCCAAACTGCGTTTCATACGTGTAGAATGAAGGATCCCTTACAAGGGGGAAGGTTTGCAACTGATGCAACTGATGTCGTCTTCTTGATATACATATCGTGGGCGTACAGCTAAAAGTCACCAACTCCGTTTTCGTAGTTCTGAGCCAATGGCTTTGAAGTTTAAGAAGTCACTTAGTGACTTTTGGCAGTCAATATGAATTAAATTTGGGAATTAGTTATAGCTTTCTTTTTATAGATTTGTTGTTTTAAAGCACCCAACATGTTCTTTTCATAGTAATATACGTTTTCCATTATTACTATTAGCTAAGTTATTGAAATAACATAAATAATAAATAAATCGTTTTTGGCAGTTTTGAGATAGCAAAAAACAGCTTAGTGGACTTAGTGATTTTTGCCTGTCAAAAAAACTTTTGAAAATGTTTTTAATAGAGAAAAATAAAGTATAGTAATTTAGATATAGAAACTTAGTAGATATAGTAACTAGTAATAATGAAGTGAACAGACATGCAAATGTAATGGGGCCCCGCCCTCTCTGTTTATCTTCAACAATTTGCACCAATGTTCTCTTACTATAGACTGAATTACATCACTTTATTGTTTATCGATGTTGAACGATATCTTGTCTGTGTTGTATGGGAATGTAATGCTAATTGTTAAAATAAATAATAATAATAATAATAATAATATAAACCGTTGTTACACACATCTGAGCAACGACTGTACTTAGTGATCGTGGTTGATCGTGGTGATCGTGGTGATCGTGGTGATCGTGGTTGATATTTGGCACTCAATGGAGGATTTTGTTCTGGATTTAATGACATTCTTAACTCAATTTCACCAAAAACGGAGTTAGTGACTTTTGGTTGTATGTCCACGATATGATATCTTAATTCGTTTAGTGAATACTGGTATTTTTTTAAATGTACCCGATGAATTGTACAGTTTGGATGCGAAATTTCGAGCTACCACCAACGCGTTTTCGTTTCCTCCTTCGTAAAAAAACTCCGAGTGAAACAAGTTCCTCGCTCGAAATACATTCACATATTTGACGGAATACTTCTTATTTCCCTATACCAAACAACGAGGAGACAGTGTCACACCCGGATAGCGCATGTGCTGGGGGCAAGCAACTGCATAATGCACACGGGTGTTCCGGTTTGTGTTCCTATTTGAAGTATTCCACATACCTTGTGCACTCGTTAGTTTGCATTAATAGGGCCTAATTCAAAAGCAGTATCATCACATCCATGTCTATAAAATAAAAATATGCTTATGTAGATGCTGATAAATGAAAAATAAAACTACTATAGTTACATCTAATTACAATTTATATTTGCTATTTTTATCTGGAGTTTGCACGACAAAGCGTCCAATCAGATCTAAAGATTTATTGCGCTCGTCTAAGTCAGTGTAAAATCATCCGGGTGTCTGCTTCTTTCTGACTGATGTTCAACAAAGTGACAGCAGCAATGCGATTGGTGTTCAATATGTTGCACAATCCATTCTTATGATCTCCACTCACGTACAAAGTTTTATCTGCAAGAATTTAATTTGCGTGGCTTCAAGATATTCAAACAGGAAGAAGGTCAATTTCAAACCCATTATTTTTGTAAAATTGGATTTCGAATATAGGCCTGATAATTAATCAAAACTTTTAAGTTCCATCATTTGTGATTGGTCATCTAACGATGATGATATGATGAAATGTTTTTGATCCATAATGAAGTGATACATTTTACTTTTCTGATCAAAAATATGTTTTCAAATACTCATGAAAAAATGTAGTCTCTAATTTAGAAGAATACAAAAATCAATGATTATTTATTTGTTTTTAATTTGAAGCCTAGAGACATATTGAGCCTCTTCATGACTTTTTTTGTTAAAAATGGAAATCACAAAAGTATAACCACAACAAAAATACAGTTTTCTAATAAAGAACCGACTAAAGAAGTGTTGTGTGCACATTTTGTTGTCAAGTCTAATAAAACACGCTCGCCTCGGGCGGGAATAGTAGTAGTGGTGGGTATGGCTGGTTAGCGCGCGGGAGCGACCACGGCCGGCGCACCGCGACTAGGGAAATAAGAAAAACGATGCTATGAAGTTCACGTCTCGAAGTTTGACCAGTGACAAAGTTGTAGCTAGTTCTTCAACCTATACATTCGTGTAAACATATTTGTTTTATATTATTAACTTCTATCATTTTTATGTGACTAAAGTGCGGTAAATACTTTTGTGTGGATTTTTTGGTCTATGTTTATTGTTTAACGACCATCGAAATGCAAAACTATGACATTTTTCCAAATAATGCTAATAGGCAGTACAAATACACGACTTTTAATACCACACGCAACTTTGTAAGCTCAAAATGGAATTAGATATTGAGAGATTTCGATTTTTATTTTATTTTCAAAAATTTGACTTTGACATTTTTTTTGACCAACTTCCGGTGAGCTAATTTTGGTTAACTTTGCATCATAAATGTGTCATAGTGTTATAAACTTATTCTGAAATTTTTAGCTTGTTGTAGAACAAATGCATCAAAATTTCAAATCTGAGTCGATAATCTTCCATTATAATGGAAGTACATAAGTACAGTAACGCCCGTGAGTACCGGGTCTCCAAACGTCTACAAATGCAGTAATTTTTGTGCTTTTGTATTTTTTTTCCCTAATACAAGACGTTTCAAATTGTTGTTCTGAGCTTTTATAAAACCATTTAGTAATACATTTAGGCATTTGTCAATAAAAACATACAAGCAGTCAGTACACAAACCGGTCGAATGTGGTCGAAAAAAATTTAAAAAAACTCCAACATGCTTTTTTAAGACATTGAAAAATTCTCATAGACAAATACCGGCAAAAATACGAGACGGATGAAATCTGTTAAAGCACCATAACTCGGACACCCGTAAAGTCTAATTTTTAAAGTAACGTTTTCAAATAGACAAATGTCCATTTATTAATACTAAACACAATTATTTGTTATATGACGTATTTATAACACTTATAATATACAAAAAGAAAACTTTTGTATGCGTGTTTTCTTAACGCCGTGAAAAATGCGTTGCGCGAACGTCTGTCATTCAGTGTAAGGGTGACTTTTTGAAAATGTTTTTTCATGCTCCTGTACGATAGAGCTTTCAGTATCGGGACAAAGAAAAAAAACCCATTTCGAAAGTACCAACTTGACGCAAAAAAATCAAAACTGAAACCGTGTAGAGAAAATGGAAAAGTGCCCATAACTAAGCATCCGGGACGAAACTCAAAAATCGCTTCGTTAATAATCAAGATTAGTGGTTATTTTTTAAAATGAAAAAGTCGAGAAAGTTTTCAAACAAAAAATGTGGAAAAAAAGTCTTACACGCGCTTTTTAAAAACTCACTTTACCAAATGTACACAATTTGATTGACGAAAGTTCCGGGACAAATCCAAAAAAATTCCAAATCCTAGTTACCTAGATGGTAAGCGTTGGTAACGAAACAAAAACGAACGTTATATCTTGTTTGGTTCGACGGGCAGGGCCGTTTGAATGTGACGCGTTAAAAACGTACCAAATCCGGCCTCCGTTTCCGGTCTCAGTTTTCGTAAAACTTTCGTGTTTGGGTGTCCGTAACTTTTGAACGGGACAATATATATTCTTGTAGGGCACACCAAAAGATGCACCATTCAATTGACTTGGGATCACAAGCATCGAAAAAAATCCTTAAAAAACATTTGAATTGTGTACAATTTTTCCCGCAAAACCGGAGCGCCAAATACGCACACTTGGCGAGATAAAACACGTCGGGGGTGGAAAAGGGGTTGACACACAGACTCGAAAAAAATACCCACGTGTAGCCAAAGACATGGCGCCAAAAACTCTAGCGACAGACCGGGGGAAAAAGTCACGTGCGGGGGGCCAGCACATTAATTTACTACTGCTTTGAACCTAAGCAATCAATTTCGATCGAACCGCTCCGGTAGTGGCGCTAGTGTCGGCTTTTCGCCACTTTTTCACGGCAGTGTCCAGTATTCTAGCGCAGCTAGTTAGTAAGGTATTTGATTGGATGTTCTCTGCCGTCACAGTAGTGTGTTGAGAAGCACGTTCATACCTGTGCATACCTTTGTGTCAAAGTCCGTCGATCTGCGCGCGGCCTAGCGTCAGTGGAGAAAAGCTCCAAAGACGCCTCCACTGCCGCTCGGCACGCAAATTTACAGACCTTGTATCGTTGCCTGCGAGAGTAACATAACCTTAAAAACGTTTCAGCTGTTCGTTGCGATAATGGCTGCCGCATGATGTAGGAACCACGTGATGAACACCCTGATTCTGATAGGTTGGTTTTATCGAATATTGAACGAAAACTAGGACAAGCTCTAAATGAAATGTAATGAACCAAAAGTTATACAACGAATTGAACTCAATGACTTTCATTTAACACTTTCATTCGAACGGCCGAATTTATTGAGTTCAACTATTGAATTCAATTATTTGTCAATAATTTGATCCGTGTAATGTGGGTAGACTATAAATGAAATGTATTGAACCAATACGTTGAACAACGTATTGAACTCAATGACTTCCATTCAACACTTTCATTCGAACGGCCCAATTTATTGAATTCAACTCGTGAATTCAATTTATTTGATAATAAATTGGACCGTGTAATGCGGGTATAAATGAAATGTATTGAACCAAAACGTTGACCAACGTATTAAACTCAATAACTTTCATTCAACACTTTCATTCGAACGGCCCAATTTATTGAGTTCAACTCTTGAACTTAATTTTCTTGACAATAAATTAAACCATGTAATGTGGGTAAATGAAATGTATTGAACCAAAACGTTGATGTAACGAATTGAACTCAATAACTTCCATTTAACACTTTCATTCGAACGGCTCAATTTATTGAGTTCAACTCTTGAATTCAATTTGCTTGACAAAAAATTGAACCGTGTAATGCGGCTTTTACACATTCAATGCGTGTGGCGGCAATATAGAATGCCAAAACGGCATGTGTTGACTTTAGCATGATGTTAGATTGTAAATTAACACTCACGTTTGACAAATTAATGGCGGCACCGGCATTCAATGAGCCACCACCCTCCCCCGCTAGCCGCAATGGTTGCCCAACCGACAGGGGATGTACCCAGGGGTCTTCCGCACCTCACAGGAGATTGATGGTGCTCGTGGCGTCATTGATTCATCTATGTAGGAGGGACGACGGCTCGATTATGAAGTTGTCTGTTCTACAGAATGATGAAGACAAGTGAAGGTTCGTGGTTTGAGCGCACGAGTGACGGAGACTCGGCTCGTTATCACCCGCGGTAGAGCCAGTAGAGAACTTCTTTATCGACTCTGCCTGCCGGGGTTAAGTGCATACCAAACACGTTGCAGCCATCCAGTACCTATCACATTGTTTACTTGTTCATTTATTCAGTCTACGACATCTGCAACACTGCATATATATATATCCTGCTAGTGCAAATTTGACATACTGTACGTTATATGATGATTGATGAATGATTAAGACTTAAGAGGAAGGGAGGAGGGGGAGCCTGGAATTGGCACGTAGCCTACTCCTGTCGAAAAGTACTAAGGAGACCATTAGCTTTACGGTGTAATTTTGACCAGTCATATAGGCTCCTCCACTAACCTGGACTGCCGAGCAGTTGACGAGGAGAACGAAGCTGTTACATAAGCTTTCGAAACTTCCAATCTGCTATAACCAACGGTGAGTAGTGTTTCGGAGGAAAGTGTTCACCCATCTCCCTCCTGACCTAGGCCGGAGAATTGAAAGTGCACACAAGATTTCATTCTGGAAGATTGCGGACGATATAGGCCAGACCATATCTCAGATAATTTTAAAGTATTTAAAGCCTGTGGCCTTCAAAAGTTACAACAATGTAAGGTAAACTTCTCCGCCGCGCTCTTCCCCCACCATGCGGCTCGGCTACTCGACAAGGGTGAACGACTATTGACATTCCGCAGAGATGGCCCGTCAAGATAATGTTAATTGGTTTGAGTAAAAACTTAAAAACTCACATTTTTGTTGTTTTGTAACTTTTATCGAATTATTAGGAATATTGAAGAAAAACTAACATACCCTCGTTTTTTAATCACAAAAAACACCCGAAATTAAGCTAGTAAACACACGTAAATTAAACACATGTTGTTTTTAGCTTTGGTGATAGATTATGTAATAATCTTTGTCGAAATAGTGAGTGAGTGAGTGAGTGAGTGAGTGAGTGAGTGAGTGAGTGAGTGAGTGAGTGAGTGGCAGAGTTGTGTTCAATGTTTGATAACAATGAAGGAGACGATAATGATACGCGATGCAAATTGAATAACATATTTTAAAAAGATATTGAACAACTATGATTAATTTTATTAATATTTGTCAATTAAAATAACAACAATGTTAGAGCATATCGGCACACGAGAACCTTCGGAGATCGAGAAAAATGAAACGACTTTTGGGAGCAAAACACAGCAGACACAAATTTCCCACTGGACTGATTCCTGGAAATTACATTGTGCAGTTGCAGGGAAATTCTATGAGACCTGTAGTGAGTCGTGGGAAACCCAAGTCTTAGATTTAATTTTGACAGCTTATTCTGTAAGAAATTCAGTCAGTTCAGACGTAAAGTCCTTCGAGCATGGATCAGTCTCCAGATAAATATTTAGAAAAGCGAGTGAATGGGTGTACGTTAAGTAGTCTTCGTGTCTAAGTAGTCTTCTAGTCTAATCTTGGAAAATGAATACACTTCCGTTTGCCGGTTAACAAAACTCCGTTGCCTCACTCACGGGTTGGCATACATCTCTTGTGACTGTTTTTTCTTAGTATATTTACTTCGATCAATGAACGAAATGGAATGAATAAAATGGAAATGTTATAATTGACAACTTAATTTCTGGTGTTTTTTTTTTGTTTAACAACGAGGGTATGTTATTTTTTGTGCCGTATTTAACGGTGTACATTTTTAACATGGTTGAATTTGCAGATGCTTAGCAATTCCCCTGTGGTTCATGTGAATCTTTGCTTTTAGTCCACAAATTCATTTATTGACAAGGCACCTATTGTTTAAGTTGTTTTTGGTATTAATACCTTAACTATTTACAGAATTTATGTATGGATTTTAATTCACCGTCATTGTTTTTATTTACATATTGTTCTATTGGTACATTTTTAATGGTTCACATGCAATATAAAACTGATTTTCAAAGTCATGATTTGACCTTTGATATGCGTTGCTGATCATATTACAGTGTGAAGAGTTAATGTAAGTAAAAAACTATTATCTCAGTTCAGTATATATTACATTGAATAACACTTCATCGTCACCGTCATTGTTATCAAACATTGAACACAACTCTGCCACTCACTCACTATTTCGACAAAGATTATTACATAACCTATCGCCAAAGCTAAAAACAACAGTGTTTAATTTACGTGAGTTTACTAGCTTAATTTCGGGTGTTTTTTGTGATTAAAAAACGAGGGTATGTTAGTTTTTCTTCAATATTCCTAATAATTCGATAAAAGTTACAAAACAACAAAAATGTGAGTTTTTAAGTTTTTACTCAAACCAATTAACATTATCTTGACGGGCCATCTCTGCGGACTGTCAATAGTCCTCCACCCTTGTCGAGTAGCCGAGCCGCATGGTGGGGGAAGAGCGCGGCGGAGAAGTTTACCTGCCTCGGCGCAATCTTTCCCTGACATACACTTTAAATAAAATGCATATTTTATCTTACATTTTGGTTATAAATGTCGATTAACAAAATATATATGTGGATCTGATGACTCGTTACGACCCTAACCCTACTTAAATCAAGTAATATCCGGCTCTCGTCCGAATATGTGAGACTGGAACGAGAAGAAGAACAATACCAAGAATAAGACTAAGAATAAGAATAAGAACAAGAATGATAATCAAGAATGGTATTCAGACACGTCCTAGGAAACACTTGCATCTGTCACGTGCCGAGGAGACTACATGAGACTGCACGACATACATTACATGACTACATGAGCGGTAAGTAAGCCGCATGCAGCTACTAAATAACAAGCCATGTGAACGAGAAGCCCCCAGCGAGCTCTCAGGCCAGAGTTAATAAGAAGGTTCCAAGACCGTCGGTGGCGTCTGGACCCGGTTCACTCATCCCTGGGGACAGTTCTCCCTCGTCCTCCTCGGGGAAATTACGTGACAGTCAACACCGCCGCGGGAGTTTAGGGGCGGGGCTTCATCCCTTAACCCGAACCCCGTGGTTGAAAGAGAGTAGCTGCAGTGGCGTCGGGGTGGTATATGGTGCCTTCCCACCACTTTAAGTTTAAACGAAATGTATTCTCAAACATTACAGATTTCAAAGGATATGATTTTTAAAAAATTAGGGGGAAGCCTAAAGTTTCTGGTACCTTCATTACATAACAATAGGTTATGAATAAATTCATTCTGTTATAGAATTTTTACAGTTCAGTAGGTCTTGACTTTCGCCGGCGATGGTAAAGTGGCCGTTGGTGTCTCTGCGAATGAGCGTCACTATCTCGGTGTAGGTGCGTACTCCATATAGCATGATGGGTGGAGGTATCTTAGTGGTGTTCGGGGCCCCTGGTGGAGCCTGGAATCCAGGGTGCTGGCTGCTCGGAGGCAGGCCTGGGGCAGGGGGGTGTATTTACAACGGTGTAAACGGAGCTAACTGGAGAGAGTGATCGGGATGAGTGGCGGGCGGATGATGTACTGTGCTCAGAATCGGAGGTCAGAGAAGAGCAGGAACGGACGCTACCAATGATATTCAACAGCTATAGTAGGCTAGATCATCAGTCCCCCAACCTTTCACTCAGTAGCGAGCGTAGCAATCGAAAGCCATTTTGAATTGGGCAGTTTACGTGCTAATTTGGACCTTTCAGTACTGCTAGCGCTGCGAGCGGCAAACAGTCGAGTTAGAGACTCCTTTTCCCGCCTGTGTTATTTGCCCAATTCAAGATGGCTTCTAATTGACACGCCTGTGGCTGCTAGGCTGCGCATTTAGCCTACTATAGCTGTTGAATATCATTTGACGCGACATAAAGTGCACATGCACACGAGGCATCTTCTTCCTTGGTGGCGAGTGCTTTGGAGGAGCCTGGCGGTAGTAGAGTAAGGTATTTGGTAGTAGAGTCCATGGGCGTAGCAATGACGTCATCAGGCCTGGCGGTAGTAGAGTCCATGGGCGTAGCAATGACGTCATCAGGCGTCTGCTCGGGCGAGAGATCTATGGAATCCTCACTTCCTTGACATGTATTTAACCTCGTAACTTTTAACTATGTATTGTATGTAGCTCCTGTAGGCTAAAGAGGGTATGGGCATGCCTATAACCCTACACTGACCATCCGGTCCTATTATGGGACAGGAAAATAAAAAATTAAATTGAATTGGAATTGAATTGGGCGTCCGCGTCCGCCATAACAACCATTCTACTTCCTCAATGCACAGTTAGCTGAATTTTTGAACCTCGGATTGAAGAACCTCGGATTCAAGGTCTACTTGATCTCCGCCTAGCGGAGGCTCGTCGAACTCCCAAGCTAGGTCGTCGCAGTCCGTTCCACAATGTTAAAAATCACATGTTATTCAAATGGGAGAAATGTGAAAGAAAACAAATGATATGATCGGTCAAATAGAATTACCTCCTAAAAAGGAAATATCATCATATTTTATAATCTTCAATCATTATATTCTATCAAAATTTCTCTTTGACGTGTTTTAAGTATTGTGTTACATGATCTACAACGGATATTTTATTATTATAACAGTGTTTTTAGTGGGATCCAAAATGGCGATTTTGGTTCCCTTGCGACGACCTAACTTGGGAGCTGTGTTTTAATGTAACCCGGCAAAACAATTGAAATTACGAATTAGATTCAAGAAGGCTGTATGTGTATTCAAAATTGGTTGCAATGGCGGTTGGCAGTCAAAAGATGGTGAAAATATATTACCCGAGCGTATCTCAATTTGACGTTTTTAGTCGACTAGCAGACTAACACAACAATTACTGACAATTAATTACAACAACTGTTGATTGTTGTTTTAATCAGCGAAGTAGGTGAAGCAGAAGTACCTTTGAACGTGATCACGACTATACCCGCTCAATATAGTTGCGCCCACGAGCAAAGTCAACATGCAGCCCGAGGCTCGAATCAATTCCAGGAACCCAGAGAGTGACTTAAACACTCCAGCATAAAACCCTCGTGTCCTTCATTCGCCGCCAATCTCATTTTCATCGGAGCCCGGCCGACGTGACGCCCCAAGCATGGATCTTGCAAATACTCATCAGACTTCGAATCTTCCCGGCGTAATTCACAGCGGGTTCTGTTTACTTCAGACAAAATCGAGATTGTAGAAACAATTGTAGAAACTAAAAAGGAGTGAACGGGCTGATCATTTGCCTTGCTATCTGCAGCTCTGTCTGTCATAAGAAGCGACTAATAGGCCGACGTCGCATGACGTAGCTGTCGAGTACGTCGTATGACGTAGCTGTCGAGTACGTCGTATGACGTAGCTGTCGAGTACGTCGTATGACGTAGCTGTCGAGTACGTCGTATGACGTAGCTGTCGAGTACGTCGTATGACGTAGCTGTCGAGTACGTCGTATGACGTAGCTGTCGAGTACGTCGTATGACGTAGCTGTCGAGTACGTCGTATGACGTAGCTGTCGAGTACGTCGTATGACGTAGCTGTCGAGTACGTCGTATGACGTAGCTGTCGAGTACGTCGTATGACGTAGCTGTCGAGTACGTCGTATGACGTAGCTGTCGAGTACGTCGTATGACGTAGCTGTCGAGTACGTCGTATGACGTAGCTGTCGAGTACGTCGTATGACGTAGCTGTCGAGTACGTCGTATGACGTAGCTGTCGAGTACGTCGTATGACGTAGCTGTCGAGTACGTCGTATGACGTAGCTGTCGAGTACGTCGTATGACGTAGCTGTCGAGTACGTCGTATGACGTAGCTGTCGAGTACGTCGTATGACGTAGCTGTCGAGTACGTCGTATGACGTAGCTGTCGAGTACGTCGTATGACGTAGCTGTCGAGTACGTCGTATGACGTAGCTGTCGAGTACGTCGTATGACGTAGCGGTCGAGTACGTCGCATGACGTAGCTGTCGAGTACGTCGTATGACGTAGCTGTCGAGTACGTCGTATGACGTAGCTGTCGAGTACGTCGTATGACGTAGCTGTCGAGTACGTCGTATGACGTAGCTGTCGAGTACGTCGTATGACGTAGCTGTCGAGTACGTCGTATGACGTAGCTGTCGAGTACGTCGTATGACGTAGCTGTCGAGTACGTCGTATGACGTAGCTGTCGAGTACGTCGTATGACGTAGCTGTCGAGTACGTCGTATGACGTAGCTGTCGAGTACGTCGTATGACGTAGCTGTCGAGTACGTCGTATGACGTAGCTGTCGAGTACGTCGTATGACGTAGCTGTCGAGTACGTCGTATGACGTAGCTGTCGAGTACGTCGTATGACGTAGCTGTCGAGTACGTCGTATGACGTAGCTGTCGAGTACGTCGTATGACGTAGCTGTCGAGTACGTCGTATGACGTAGCTGTCGAGTACGTCGTATGACGTAGTTGTCGAGTACGTCGTATGACGTAGCTGTCGAGTACGTCGTATGACGTAGCTGTCGAGTACGTCGTATGACGTAGTTGTCGAGTACGTCGTATGACGTAGCTGTCGAGTACGTCGTATGACGTAGCCGTCGAGTACGTCGTAAAACAACAAATAATAAAAATACAAAATAAAAATGAACAAATTCAACAGAGAGAACATTAATTGAAAAATACGAAATAAATAAATAAGATTTGTAGAACAGAACGAGAAATGGGCGAGCTGAAGCGAGGCCTTCGTTATACTGATCAAGTATAACGATCGAAGGCCTCGGCTGAAGTCAATTACATTTCAGTTCTTATTATGTAAGAGCATTCGTTAGAATTCCAATATTGAATACCCTAGCTTTATAAGACTTCTTGTTCTTCTTTTAGAAAGCTTCAACTTTATCGGCTGTGACGTCATAAGTTTACCTTACGTCACAGTTTTGCAAACACATCTCTCTGGTTTGTACACCACACTTGAAGTGAACGACGCAACACGAAGCATGTCCCTCTAGTTTGGGGGGTCGGAGCGAAGGGTAGCTTTACGCTCAAAACCGCACACATTTTTAATTTTTAAATCTCAAGAACGGACCTCGAAATCGAAAATCTGAATCCACAGCGCACTGCGGTTTTATAAGCCCTACAGACCAAATGAAATATTAAAATCAGTGACAGTTATTTTGATTATTTAATCCATATTTTGTTACAAAATAAATTACAAATTAAAACCATACTGATAGTAATGTTAGGCACATTTAGAGAATACAGTCACCACAGTCCGTTGTGCATTCAGATTTTCGTTTTCTCGAGTACCATTCTTGAGATATACTTTAAAAAAATTAAAATTGTGTGCGGTTTTGAACGTAAAGCTACCTTTCGCCTTACGATAGACTTATCTACACTGAAGCGTCAACTCAACCATTTAATATTGTTCTCAATTGCAAAATATCGAATGTATTGTGCTACTAAAAGTGAAGCGCATCGTTATCGCAAGCGGTGAAACCCACAGCAGAAACACCTACACGCACAGTCGACCTGTCAGCGTTTCCATGGAAGGGGTGTCCAACAGAGTTAAGCAGTGAAGCCCACAGCAGAAACACCTACACGCACAGTCGACCTGTCAGCGTTTCCATGGAAGGGGTGTCCAATATACAGTTCATACATTCGCCACTCTTTCAAATACCTTACTAGAATAATACAGGAAACAGCCCGTTTAACACTGAGCGCATGGCGACACACGTTCACGTATAAAGTACAAAGTCAAGCCGCTAGATGGCCGCTATATCGCAACCCAGTCGATAACAAAACCCGGCACTGTGGATGCAGCGAGTGAACTTCTTCGCGTCGATGATTCACCTAGTACCAAGTCTTTCCGCTAGGCCAGCGGTCACCAGCAATCGATGGAAGATTCCTACATAATTCTATCAAGGGATTCTATAGTTCGTTTATTTCGTTATTGGTAGGCCCGAGGGCATAAGCTCGGGTAGCGTTTGCACCAACCTCTGACCAAAGTACGAGTATCCCCACTCTCGCCTCGATACGTAACTACCTTCGGTCGGCGAGCCTTGCATTATCTCACAATCGTGATGACGGTCGATGCTTGAGTAGAAGAAGGAATGTCAGGGTTTGGCCAAACGATCCAACTTTCAGAGCTCGAAGGTCTCTGTGTTGTCAACTGGGGTTTGTATGGACTATAGTAAGGTATTTGACTCTTTGGTCACCCCTGTTCACCGGAGGGGTGGTTCATAACGGGAAACGGAGGAAGGTCTGGTATGAGTCATTCACTTCCCCTCTAACGCCGGGGACATGGTTGACTGTCAGTCTACCAAACATCGTTAAGTTATGACATTCGTGTGACGTATTCTTGTTAAACTATTTATAGAATCGTTTGTAGTTTCAACTTCAATGCATGATAACCAACAATAATCATGTGGCTTTCTTTACAACCGTTCCACATTTGCGGCGTCCCCCTCACGCCTAGTTAGGCGACGTCTCGTGCCTAGTTAGGCGACGTCGCGCGCCTAGTTAGGCGACGTCGCGCGCCTAGTTAGGCGACGTCGCGTGCCGGCGGTGGCGTCGCGACGCCTAAGCGTAATGAAGACAGGGAACCCCACGAAGCTTCCAGCGAGCGCCGCTAGTGTGGTGGTAGCGCTCTCGTCGCCGGCGTGCGTGGCAACATACATACACAACACAACCCTGTGTGTGGGTTTACGGTGGAGTACATAGTGTGTTCGCGGTTTAGCGTGTTTCATTTACGTTGGCAACTCCTGCTTTTATACGACGAAGACTTCTATTGTGTAAGCGCACACATGGTTTGAATAGAATGTAATGTAATATGCGGTGTGTTTTTGTTTTTGTTTTGTAAGCATAAACTGTCTTGAACAAAGCTAAACTGCAAACGTTTTAAAATGGGAGAGTATTGTTCTTTTCTACAAATGTAGACAAAACTAAATGAAACAGTCTCGTCTTATTTAGAAACGAAATATATACGTTGTAAGTTTTGGAATACAAATATTAATCAATGTAAGATTTTTAGAGTTCAAAATAATTACAAAGTTGTTTTGTTCCGTAAAACTTAACGTATTCAGGTAAGTTATTATCCATGCATGTTTGAGTCTAGTGTAGCTGTAGCGTAACCATGCGAAACGTTATAAAACGCAAAAAACTCTCAACGCTGCTTTCATTTTATTTTTCAAGAAGCTTCACCAATCGCACAAATGCGATTTCTACGTTTAGATTAATATTGTTTTTTTATTCTTTCTGTGACTAGAAATCAAACCAATTTCCTGAAGTTCCCTAAAAAATGAATGTCTTCTGTATTCTAACCTATTATTATGACGATTTAAGATACAATAGCTTTTCCGTATACTAAAATATTAATCGATTGTTTGTACGAAAGAGGTGGTTAGTCTGGTTAATTTTTTTGTATAAATGGCCAGTTTGTAGTCCGTTATGATCTAACAAAATCGTTATGATAAGGAAAGGGGTGAGTGTTTTCAGTCGTGAAAAAGGGGTTAATACTAAATATAATGTTACGCACCTGATTTCGCGACTCATTTTTGTACCCACCCGGTACTGGAATAATAAGGGCTGATATAAATTGCGGTGTGATGCATTGACAAGGAGTCAGTCTGGTTGGGCCTCTCAGCGAGGAATCATCGTGTATGGAGCAGCTTATCACCGGGTAGGGGTCGACAACAGAGTGTACGTCGCCCTCACTACCCATTGCTCGGAACATTTCGGAACTTTAGCCGCTTTCATTTCCCACACCACGAGACCATTTGCCGTGATTTTTGGGGGTGAGTCTAAAAACATTATTTATATATTTCCTAATTTCTGTTGCCACTTTTCATAAGAAATCATAGCATTTGTGCCACCATGCACTATATCAGGCCTTTTTGGGCAGGTATCGTGTTGACCGGGTTTCTTTTTTTGGTTTGCCCCCTATTTTCCCCTTCGGCTCTTCAAGTATTTCTCACCAACCTCATCTCTTGGTCTTCTCGAGTTGTCACCCACCTTCGTGTGAAGCCGCGGAAGCATATGAAGATAGCAGAGAATACTATTTCAATGTTATCAATATTATTTTGTATAGATAAATCTACTTTATAATTTAGCACTAAGAAATTAATTATATCATTTAAACTTTGAGTAATTATTTGTTTATTGTTAAATGATAATTAATAAGTGTAATTGTGGTAGGTACCAAGATCACCAAACAAAATAGGTATTGGACCTGGCACCACCACCAAAATAACTTCCACAAGTGACGCTCAAGCCCTACTTTGTCGAAACTCCTGAGTTTTCTCCATTACATAATATGATAGGTGGTTGTTATGGTGAAAATAAGTTATGCGCCGATAAGAAACCCTATATTGAGATGAGCAATTGAAGGTAAGAAACACAGTTTCAACGTAATTATTATTTGATGTAATAGTTCAATAAATAAAAATTAAACACCAAAACAATGCCAGCGAAGTTGGCCCCGGTCGATTAGGCGTTGGTCTAATAAACCGCGATCTCTGCGTTCCAGGTTCGAATCCTGCCTTGGGTATGATGGACAAGTGGCGTTTTTTCATCATCATAAACTCGTCGATGGTGTTCGAAGCCTACAGGGTTTGTTTAGTCGCTTTAAATTAAAGTACCCCACTGCAAATCAGTTTAGTTACTGAGTTGGTAGACTCTGAATGTGAATTTATTTATTTATTTATTTATGCCCACTCATCGTCTCGATTAGGGTCGTTGCACAAATATGAGACGTAAAGCCCAAATATCATCACAAATTAACATGCATACAAGTTTCTCTTAATTTCTCTTCGTTCGTCTAATAAAGAGAATGTTAATTAATATAATAATGCATTCGTCACTTTACGTGTTGTGTTTACACTAATGTGAGGATCCATCTGTTTGAGCGCTTGCACGAGAGCACACTCGAGCATAGTTCGCGGACATAAATCTTGTCCCCATTAGTAAACCGCGCATCTAAGGTGATGAATGTGCTACTAATGCACCATCACATTCCAAGCGAAGATAACGGCAGCCGTTCACATCAGTGGATGTAAACGTATTGCTGAGCGGCATCAATGTCTGCCACCACATTCCAAGCGAAGATAACGGCAGCCGTTCACATCAGTGGATGTAAACGTGTTGCTGAGCGACATCAATGTCTCGTTAACAGGGAAGGATACACCTACGTCAAAAACCGCAACAAATTTTCATTTTTAATTTATATCACAAGAATGGGCTTCGAAATCAAAAATCTTAATCAACAGCGCACTGTGGTTTAGTAAGCCCTACACATTGAATGCGCTAAGTCATGACTTATATTATAATCAGTGTTTTTTTATAAATAATTAATTTTATTACTAATTATCGAATTATAATCAAAATACTACGCTAATGGTTATAATATTTTATTGAACCTGCAGGGCTTACCAAAGCAAAGTTCGCTGCTGATTTAGATTTTCGCTTTCTTGTCGCAATCTTGAGATATTAAATAATAATGAACATTTTCTGCGGTTTTTGACGTAGAGACTACTCTTTGCCCTTAAGGCACCGTGATGAACTAAGCCACCACATTCATAGCGAGGATAACGGCAGCCGTTCACATCAGTGGATGTAAACGTATTGTTGAGCGACATCAATGTCTCGTTAAGGCACCGTGATGAACTAAGCCACCACATTCCAAGCGAAGATAACGGCAGCCGTTCACATCAGTGGATGTAAACGTATTGTTGAGCGACATCAATGTCTCGTTAAGGCACCGTGATAAACTAATCCACCACATTCCAAGCGAAGATACGGCAGCCGTTCACATCAGTGGATGTAAACGTATTGTTGAGCGACATCAATGTCTCGTTAAGGC
Source organism: Isoperla grammatica (assembly GCA_945910005.1). Classification (NCBI taxonomy): domain Eukaryota; kingdom Metazoa; phylum Arthropoda; class Insecta; order Plecoptera; family Perlodidae; genus Isoperla; species Isoperla grammatica. Next base: position 6,233,497 of record OX246743.1, on the reverse strand, counting down.
ACCGTGATGAACTAATCCACCACATTCCAAGCGAAGATACGGCAGCCGTTCACATCAGTGGATGTAAACGTATTGTTGAGCGACATCAATGTCTCGTTAAGGCACCGTGATGAACTAAGCCACCACATTCCAAGCGAAGATAACGGCAGCCGTTCACATCAGTGGATGTAAACGTATTGCTGAGCGAGATGTGAACTAAGCCACCACATTCCAAGCGAAGATAACGGCAGCCGTTCACATCAGTGGATGTAAACGTGTTGCTGAGCGATATCAATGTCTCGTTATGAACTAATTGCCACCACATTCCAAGCGAAGATAACGGCAGCCGTTCACATCAGTGGATGTAAACGTATTGCTGAGTGAGATGTGAACTAAGCCACCACATTCCAAGCGACGATAACGGCAGCCGTTCACATCAGTGGATGTAAACGTGTTGCTGAGCGAGATGTGAACTAAGCCACCACATTCCAAGCGAAGATAACAGCAGCCGTTCACATCAGTGGATGTAAACGTATTGCTGAGCGTCATCAATATCTCGTTAATGCACCGTGATGAACTAAGCCACCACATTCCAAGCGAAGATAACGGCAGCCGTTCACACCAGTGGATGTAAACGTATTGTTGAGCGAGATGTGAACTAAGCCACCACATTCCAAGCGAAGATAACGGCAGCCGTTCACATCAGTGGATGTAAACGTGTTGCTGAGCGAGATGTGAACTAAGCCACCACATTCCAAGCGAAGATAACGGCAGCCGTTCACATCAGTGGATGTAAACGTGTTGCTGAGCGAGATGTGAACTAAGCCACCACATTCCAAGCGAAGATAACGGCAGCTGTTCACATCAGCCGTTGAAACGTGTTGCTGAGCGAGATGTGAACTAAGCCACCACATTCCAAGCGAAGATAACGGCAGCCGTTCACATCAGTGGATGTAAACGTGTTGCTGAGCGAGATGTGAACTAAGCCACCACATTCCAAGCGAAGATAACGGCAGCCGTTCACATCAGTGGATGTAAACGTGTTGCTAAACGAGATGTGAACTAAGCCACCACATTCCAAGCGAAGATAACGGCAGCCGTTCACATCAGTGGATGTAAACGTGTTGCTAAACGAGATGTGAACTAAGCCACCACATTCCAAGCGAAGATAACGGCAGCCGTTCACATCAGTGGATGTAAACGTGTTGCTAAACGAGATGTGAACTAAGCCACCACATTCCAAGCGAAGATAACGGCAGCCGTTCACATCAGTGGATGTAAACGTGTTGCTGAGCGAGATGTGAACTAAGCCACTACATTCCAAGCGAAGATAACGGCAGCCGTTCACATCAGTGGATGTAAACGTGTTGCTGAGCGACATAATGTCTCGTTAAGGCACCGTGATGAACTAAGCGACCACATTCCAAGCGAAGATAACGGCAGCCGTTCACATCAGTGGATGTAAACGTGTTGCTGAGCGAGATGTGAACTAAGCCACCACATTCCAAGCGAAGATAACGGCAGCCGTTCACATCAGTGGATGTAAACGTGTTGCTGAGCGACATCAATGTCTCGTTAATGCACGTGATGAACTAAGCCACCACATTCCAAGCGAAGATAACGGCAGCCGTTCACATCAGCGGATGTAAACGTGTTGCTGAGCGAGATCTGTGTCTCGTTAAGGCACCGTGATGAACTAAGCGACCACATTCCAAGCGAAGATAACGGCAGCCGTTCACATCAGCGGATGTAAACGTGTTGCTGAGCGAGATCTGTGTCTCGTTAAGGCACCGTGATGAACTAAGCGACCACATTCCAAGCGAAGATAACGGCAGCCGTTCACATCAGCGGATGTAAACGTGTTGCTGAGCGAGATCTGTGTCTCGTTAAGGCACCGTGATGAACTAAGCGACCACATTCCAAGCGAAGATAACGGCAGCCGTTCACATCAGTGGATGTAAACGTGTTGCTATGCGAGATGTGAACTAAGCCACCACATTCCAAGCGAAGATATCGGCAGCCGTTCACATCAGTGGATGTAAACGTGTTGCTATGCGAGATGTGAACTAAGCCACCACATTCCAAGCGAAGATATCGGCAGCCGTTCACATCAGTGGATGTAAACGTGTTGTTGAGCGAGATCAATGTCTTGCCATGACGTCACCCATGTTTACACCCCTCCATGCTCGAGGCCGGCGTACTTGGGGGTGGAATGAACGGAAAGAGAAAACATGTATTTATTGTGTGCGATCAGGCTTTGTCTATAATCAATTAACTCCGTTCAGATATCCATTATTGATGACTTTTCAAAATTCGCGACGGCCAACATTTTACAAAGCCATTCTATTTAATAACACTGTGTTACCGTTTAATGTCCTTTGGATATATTATGTATGTTTAGTGTATTTACTATGTTGGACAATGTATGTTGGACTGTAGCCAAGTATGTTGTTTCTCTCTTTAGATCATGATCTGCAATGGTCTGTCAATATATCGACATTAAGTTTTATCACCTAAAGTGCCAATGTTTGTGTATACAGTGGCGTACTGGGCGCCCCCCCCCCCCCCCCACCACACACATATCTCAGCTCGCCACTGCTGCACTGCTGTTTGAGATACTCAAACAATAACCTGCAAGAATTTGTGGACTTTTTTTTTTCGTTTTATTTCTGTACTCCGGTACAATCTGACTATACTTCCTTGGTAAGAACGAACAACTCTTCCCTCGGAATAATGTTGAATAATGGAAATATTTGTTGTTTTTTGTTGCAACACGTGTTACAAGTAATCTACATTTGCAAATTAGTCTGTTTGCTTCAACGAGCTCTCAAACATTTTTAGAATCGTCTGCTTCTAAAGCAGTCCTTGACATTTTCTTTGACAATATTTCTGTACTTATCTTACACTCAACTGTAGAAGCATAAACAGCGGTTTCCTTTATATGTAAGTGTTTGTAGTAGTTGTATTATACGTATATTTCGAAAACGGAAGATGTTACAGAAATGTGAAAATTGGGATTTAGTCTCGACTTTAAGAATAAATAAACTTGTATTCTACAATTTTTCCAAAATCGAGTTAATGATGGTGAAAACAGTGGGTGAATAAAGTAGGGGGTGAATTTTTTATTTCAACAACCGAAAATGTCATAGACGTTAAATTCGGCAATAAAATTTTCTTTTCTAATAAATAAAACACAAGTTTTACAATTTTCTGAAAATCTAGTTTATGGGGGGGGGGGGGGGGGGATTTTTATAATGAGTAGTCGTAAACTTTAATAAAGAAGATTTTACAGACGTGAAAATTGTAGGTATATTCTTCTTTAAAAATAAACAAACGTGTTTCACCCTTTTTCAAAAATTCAATGAAGGGGTGTGAATAGAGACGGGAATGATTTCTTTTTTTATGACATATATAATATATATCTCAGCAACCAATTCATGTTACAGACTTGAAAATTTGTATTTAGATTCTTCTTTTATATTAAAGGAATATGTCTTTTTGCTATTTTGTGTGCCACGGCGGACAACTGCTAGTGATGTATATCGCTTAGATACGTGCTATCTTGTACTTAAATTCTGTGTTCCCAATTTGCACCAATAGAAATTAATTTATGTTGCTAATAACGATTAAATGAATCAATCGATAGTATATAATCTGTGACACATTATTTCACAAAATTGCATATATTTAAACAAGATTTAGATTGGGTTATTTATATAATGTCTACCTATCCTATTCGGGTTTACAACAGCTGACCTACAAACGAGAACCAATTCAGGCATATATAATGAAACTAAAAGTTATAAAGGATGTATTCTGGGTTTGAATTTAGTTGCTTTACTACGTCGTGAATCTTGAAAGGTAATAAAAATAACAATACGATCGAAACTACTGTGTCGTATTTATTGTTGTAGCTATACAGTAGAAAAAATTTTTTCCTAACATATATTCTAAATAGTGACGGGAATAAGCTCAACATATCAGTCGGATCGTGCACTTTGTGATAAAAGCACCAAACTTTCCCCAAAGAAAGTTACTGTACTAAGGATCATTTTTGAGGGCGGAGCCACGAGCTTAAGTACCTAACTTAACTTTAAGTTCAAGTTTAAGTTTCACTTTGCATAGGTTCGGATAATAATTGTTTGGGGCTACAATATTAATTTTAAAAACACATTTATCTTAAAGAATCTGTGTATTCATGTGTGTTCAATTAGTATTAAATGTTTCAGCTTCATTTGTATTACGGTTATCTATTTATAGTTAGTTATGTAAGAAACTTGAATGACCTTCCAGTATATAAACCCCCATAACAAATAAACCGTTCTGAAATTCACGTTTACTCTGATGATATGAAATAAGCGTCATGTTCTGTTGGTGACGTTTCTTTTTATTTGAAGTTGATCCAAGCAATATGTACAGAGATATAGTAAGTTGAAGTAAGTTTTAGTAGGTATAGTAGTACATTCGTTTTGTCAGCAGCTTCTCACTCTGTTTTAACAGTCGGTCTAAAACGTAGAAAAGAAAAAATAATATAATTGAAAATTAAACAGTAAAGATTTTGAAAGCAATAACATACGTTACCATCATTCTCATTTTTAAATTATCAGTATATTATAATAATAGTTCTTAGGTCTTACTGTCACAAACATTGTGTTTATTTTGTTTTGTAATTATTTTCCAACAGCTCATTACATTGTTATTCTATTTTTCACTATCACAACCACCGCAGTTGCAAAGAGCAGTACATGCTAGGCCGGCTGCTGAACAACGACATCGTCGTGAACAAATCTCCTTACAACCACTTTTGAGAAGTTCAAGACAAATATCCTGTGCGAGTGGTAGAGTACTCCAGTGGCTGCCAACCAATCTCAATCCTTGTCCAACACCACTCTGCTGCATTTGGAGTTTCTGGCCGAGGACTTAAGCACTGTCCCCACACGTAGCCACCCTGATAGACCGCCCGACGTGTATGTTGCAAAAGTGCATCGTGAGTAGGAGAAATATTTTCAAGTGTTCTTGATCGCTTCACAATTAAGTCTTTGCGAGCCGCATTTACGTTATTGAGACCACTTGTGCGGTCGTATAGCAACACGACAAATCGTTCCAAGACTTCTGTAGTCTCTTCCAAGATCTGATCAGGATATGACGATAGTTTAAAAAAACGTTTCAGTTACACGTGGATATGACTTCCATGTATCCCATGCCGTTTTCTTACCTCGACCAGCAAATGCTGATACTGTGTCGCAACCAGTGAAAGCATGGAACATTGGAAATGCTAGACATTTGGATGGTCCAAGCATTGAAGCGATTTCGTGTGCAGCTACAAATCTCGTATTCTTACCGGTACCAAAGTGGACCCAGAGCTCCTCTGCGGAGATCCTTGCTGCAAAAGAGACACACAGAACTAAAACGTCTGTGTCCACTGTGCGAACCAAGACTCTCTTGTGTCCATGTTTCACAGCATGCGTAGCATGCGCATGCAACAGTATTCTGGAGTCTGCTTCCTCATGAGTACACGGTGACAGAGTACGATCTTCTTCATGTGGATTTGAGCAAGCAACATCTTCTCCTCAAGTACTCCAAACTTCCTTCCCTGGTATATATCCAGAGAATCAATGCCATCAGCCAGCAGATAAAACAGCTCTGTTTTGTTGTCTCCATCTCGTAGAAATGTTTCCCAGTTTCTAGGAATTCGTGTTGTTGGTAACACCTTCCACCCTGCTCCTTTACCTCGATTGTCTCTGTTAATGGCCTTTAAACTATTCGCCATATACACGTCCCAAACCAAATCTACTCTGCTGGTATTTAAAAGTTTAGTTTTTACAAAGAGAATAAAGTTTGAGATTACATGGGGTCTTGGAATTTTTTAGCGCCCTTAGGTGATAGCATGTGAACAACAGCGGCTCCATCAAAGATTTTAACATCCACTTGGGGATAACTCATTGCTGTTTCTTCGGTCTCGATCAAGGACTCCAGGCAATTGAATAAATCCGATTTCTTACCCCAACGTAGTTGCCCTAGATTTGAGAGTGCAGGAGGTGCGGCAATTGGTTCTCATGTCTAAAGAATTCTTCTAGATCTCCATCTCTTGTCTGACAAGCAATGTACATTCTACTGAACAGGTTACAGTCATTCTTTAAAGCAGATAATTTCATCTTGTTAAATAAATAAATAAATTCACATTTAGAGTCTACCCACTCAGTAACTAAACTGATTTGCATTTAATGAAAAGTCCGATTAACTTGAAATTTGGACCATCCACAAGCCTCGATGTGGATTGAAGGTGTATAGTTTTGAGGCAAAATCGTTCGAAAAGTTACAAAGTTACACCATAGTTACTGCAAAATATTTTTCTGAAACAAAATTGCGGCAAAATGTGAGATAGCCATATTTTTTTACAGATTTTTCCGGCCACGAATATGTTCATTTTATGGCGATCTAATAAGTATTGGGAAAGTTACACAAAAGTTACTCGAAAATATTTTTCTCAAACGCAGTAACGGCAAAATGTGAGGTGGCTATATCATAGTACATTTTTGTCCGGTCACGAATATACTACAAATATAAACGCGATCTGATACGTATTAGAGGCAGAAATTACCTTTCATAACTGTTAGTAACGGTGGTGGACCGTGTTGAAAACATGACAACGAAAATTCTTAGCAACGCACATTGCACTACATTCAACAATATCGGAAAGTATAATACCTATGGAAATTAGAAAAAATTTTGCAATGCGCATGCATGAATTATTGGTTATTGTTGTTTTTAATAGCTTAAAAAACTTTTCGTCAAAAAGATCGTAGATATGGATGCGCTCGCTTATCAACGCGTCAAACGCCCATCGAGGGACCAAAAATTACATAATCGCAACAATTGCGTTGCCTTAAAACTTACTATATCTCTGTACATATTGCTCGGATCAACTTCAAATAAGAAGCAACGTCACCAACAAAACATGACGCTTATTTCATATCATCAGAGTAAACGTAAATTTCAGAACGGTTTATGTGTTATGAGGGTGTATATACTGGAAGGTCATTCAAGTTTCTTACATACATAACTATAAATAGATAACCGTAAAACAAATGAAGCTGAAACATTAATTACTTATCGAACACACATGAATACACAGATTTTTCAGATAAATGTGTTTCTAAAATTAATATTGTAGCCCCAAACAATTATTATCCGAACCTCTGCAAAGTGAAACTTAAACTTGAACTTAAAGTTAAGTTAGATACTTAAGCTCGTGGCTCCGCCCTCAAAAATGATCCTTAGTACGGTATGTTCCTCTGAGGAAAGTTTGGTGCTTTTATCACTAAGTGCACAATCATTGTGCTTAAGCCCGTCACTAAAAGTAATCTAAATTGTGGGGTATGACTCATCCCTGAGAGGGTCATATAAAATAAAAGGAAGGGGGGAATTGCCCCTACCCTCGGTAAATTCGCACCCTAAAAAATGTTAGTCAAAACAAGTTCGTCAAAACGAATCTGTGTAATCATTTTTATTTCGGATAAAACCCGAACGGTCGATTTGAGCTGCCAGCAGTTCCCGCGACGTCCGCTCTAGCAGCACCTCCCGGTCTCGTCGACAAATGTAACCAGCGTTGTTCTAAACGGGATAATAATCATTCAAACCGTAAAATTGAATTCACCGCTAAAGATAATGTATCATCATTGTGTCATTTGAATGTGAATCTATATTACAATATTTATGTTGTTCTACTTATGATATATATACAGGCTCTCAATTGGCAATACCATAATAAACTGATGAATAGTTCCGATAATACAGCAGACGCAGCTCGAGGCAAACAAGGCCGTAGAATTTGATGATCGTTTATCTACATTCAGTTTCAAAAAAGTGTCAAATGTCATCATTCATAATTTTTTTATAGTTTATATTTCAGCTTATGCGAAAAATCCGTCCCCACCTAGACTCACTTGAACCCCTTGTCCCCTGCTTGCCGGGCGGGCACCTGACTAGTCGACGACATTTCGTGATAGCTGGCCATAAAGTCTTTGATTTTAAATCCCCTTGTATTGCTAAACGTTTAGGTTTAGGTGGCTCCTTGGCCCAGTGGTTGCGCATCTCTGCTTCCAATTCAGAAGATCCCGGGTTCAAATCCGGCTTCAGGCAGAAGTTTTTTAACTTCTAATTTGGATTCAATTCCATTACTTCTTGGCTTAGGAATAAGTAAACGGTGACTTTGGAGCCGTCCTAGCAACGAAGCACTCAATAAGTTCAGAGTTGTTCTGAATCGGCCTTGTTGATTCTGGCATTTGTCCACAGGTGTTCGCACTGTCCAATCACTGATTCATATGTTTCGTATTTGAAATATCGATCTTTGGTTGGTTATCGCTCACTCGTCGATGGTGTTCGAAACCTATAAGGTTGGTTTAGTCACTTTAAATTAAAGTCCCCCACTGCAAATCAGTTTAGTTAAGCCCAAATAATCAAATCAATCTGAGTGGGTAGACTCAAAATGTGAATTTATTTATTTATTGTATTTAACATTTGTATATAACGACGAGTTATCTGGGGCATGATTGTATTTTGCGTCACGTTTCTTGTGTTTGGAGCAAAACGGAAGATGGTAAACTGGAAGTGTGTGGTAGATCATTGCTGCAGGTGTCCGCGCGTGACTCGCACAGACTTAATACTTTCAGACAACTAGTTGGTGCGGTAGCGCCTGGATGTTTATTTTCCCTAAACCAAAATGTATGCACTGTGTTCGATAAAGGTTCCCTATTATTCGTTTATGTTTTTGTTGGCTGTTGTGTTTGCCGATCATATCAATTAAAACACGATTGTAAATTGACTACAATTTATCTGTTGGACTATCAAACTCGAATCTATTCCGTGATTGCATAAAAACTAATTAAAATTAATTCATTATTGCTTCCAATGCATAGTAAATTATATAAAGTTTAATCAGCGGTAAAATACACGCAGGGCTCAGATTAGTTTATCAGCATTAACAACTCTTACTCGTTTTGTTTATCGAAACAGAGATAAGCGTGTTTATTTATGTAATGGCCGGATGCGCCAAAGCTTAACGAAACGACAAACAGGTGAAATAAAGCATTACAAATAACAAGACTAATGAAAGTATATGCTGGTTCTACATTGAGCAATTAATTGGAATGCATAGTTAATTGCCACAGGTTTTAGTTTAGGGGGCAATAGAGTCCGCCAAAGTCAAGGCGGGAACCCGTTTCCGTGCAAAGCCAGTGCACTGCCCATTTAAAATCTTAAATTCGTGGTGGTTTACGATTCAAATCATATTTGATAGTTTAAATTTATCAAATCTTCCTGTACTTGAAAATCAACTTGATTTCATCGTCAAGGCTTTGTTATCCTTATGGAAAATATGTGCTTAATTAAAACAATTCTATAGCAAGAAAGTGTAGCTAAAAATCAAGTGGAGACTGAGCATCCCCCCTTAACAAATTTATGGTCGGTTTTAGGCGCTTTCATAGCAACACGGTCAGACGTTTTTTCCGGACCGGCAAGTCAGGTCACCAATCAGGGCAGGCACGGCAAGTTCCTAATTGGTTCACATGATCTGCCGGTCCGGAAAAAAACGGGTTGCCGTGTTGCTATGAAAGCGCCCTTACGCGCACTTATACCTATGAATTAAGATTAATAATATTTTGTTACTATAGCACGTATTCAATTCTTAATGCTTTACTTAGGATCGTTACCATTGGCCGGATTTATAAAACGTCGCCTCTCATTGGCTGAGCTAAAGAGCCAACGTTGCTATGGAAGTTGTGTGAACGCCATAATGCGCTTGGCTTGATTCAACTTTGTTACAACTTAAACAAATTGCGCAGTCTCAATGCTAAGTTGTAACGTGTAAAGACAGTTGCAACGTTGTCGGTTAAACCTCTGGCAGTGACGTCACGAGCGGACCGACGACCCCGTGACGTAATGAGGCTAATTGAGCAGCGAGCTCAGGTTGCAGCCGACAATTAGATTACACGAGAACCAGGATCTAATAATAGAAGAATTAGATTTGCTTTTTATTTCTACGTTCATAAATTAGGGCACTAGTATTTCGAACACTCCCATCCACCACGCCCAACTTTTGTAATGAATTTCATTTCAAAACTTGCTAGGCGAGCCTTCATCATTCGAAAGTTTAGAAAGTTATTCGTGTATCTTCTTCTCTTTAATTGGTTTAACTTGTTCCGCAGGTTAAAGTCTCGGCACGATCGTTAGCTGTAGCACAGGCGGTTGGATTTGCAGCCATTTATGATGTGGGTTAAAGATTACCCGAGCTTTTGGGGGGTAAGCTCGTCAAATTCTGACATCGCTACTATATTGCGTGGGGAGAACTAGAGGTTTTGCAGTCGAATGACATATGTAACAAATAATTTTGTGGCATCGATTTTCCTTGTCTTTTAAATTTCCCTAAAATGAAGAAATAAATGCATATTTTAATGATGTTTCCGCGTGGGCTATGGTTCTTGGGAGGTTCAGGTCTAACCATGTGTCTGTTTAATTTATAGAAAAAACTGAAAAAAAATTTCTTCAAAGGTATGTGACCATCTTTTCGCGAGCACTTGACACAATGGGGATCATAATCTGTGAGATACAGATGGTGGGGGGATAAAGTGTACCGAGGGATGAAGGAGAGTCGTACAGCTCCTAAGAGCGTGTGCTAATATAAAATGTTATGACCAAGGTAACATCGGGGGAATAAACGTCCAGGGGTGCCCTTTGCGCTGTCAACTACTAATCTCTGCGCCTTATTGACAACACGGCAAGATGGGCAACTCACACTTCACACAGCCGGGTAGACTATTTATTTGTATTTATTATTATTACAACGCTTATATTAACTTGCCTTGTTTGTCTGGACGAAATCTTTGAATCGATATTCCACCTACTTCTAGATGTTCGATCAAGCTGAAATTTTTTACACAGACGTATTCCTGATGACAATACATGAATCAACTGTCATATTTACTAAATTGTCAATTAGTTCATCATAATTAATTAATTAATGTTTTACATGGAAATCGATGAATCTTTGAATCGATATTTCACCTACTTTTAAATGTCCGATCAAGCTGAAATTTTGTACACAGACGTAGTTCTAATGACAATACATGAATCAACTGTCATATTTACTAAATTGTTAGTTAATTTATCATAATTAATTAATTCATGTTTTATATGGAAATCGATGTTTAACCCACTTTCCAACGTTAAATCGAATTAAAAGATTTCACACAGACGTATTCCTAATGATTATACACGAATCAATTGTCACATTTACTAAATCGTCAATTAATTCATCATAATTAATTAATTAATGTTTTATATGAAAATCGATGTACAGTCCACTTTCTAACGTCAAATCGAGTTGAAAGTTTTTACACAGACGTATTCTTAATGACTTCACACGAATCAATTGTCATATTTACTAAATCGTCCATTAATTCATCATAATTAATTAATTGATGTTTTATATGAGAATTGAAGTTTTACCCACTTCCCAACGTCAAATCGAGTTAAAAGTTTTCACACAGACGTGTTCTTAATGACAATACACGAATCAATTGTCATATTTACTAAATAATCAATTAATTCATCATAATTAATTAATTAATTGATGTTTTATATGGAAATCGATATTTCACCCACTTTCCAACGTTGAACTGAGCTGAACGTTTTCACACAGACGTATTTTTAATGACAATACACGAATCAATTGTCACATTTACTAAATATTCAATTAATTCATCATAATTAATTAATGTTTTATATGGGAATCGATGTTTCACCCACTTCCCAACGTCGAATCGAGTTAAAAGTTTTCACACAGACGTATTCTTAATGACAATACATGAATCAATTGTCATATTTACTAAATATTCAATGAAGCCATCATAATTAATTAATTGATGTTTTAAATGGGAATCGATATTTCACCCACTTCCGAACGTCAAATTGAGCTCAAAGTTTTCACACAGACGTATTCTAATGACAATAGATGAATCAATTGTCATATTTATTAAATAATTAATTTAACCATCATAATTAATTAATCGATATTTCACCCACTTCCCAACGTCCGATCAAGCTGAAATTTTCACACAGTCGTATTTTCTAAATGACAATATATGAATCAATGATCAGATTCACTCATTAATTCATCCACCATGATTAAATTATTAAACAATTAGCTTCATATGGGAAATTAGTCACAGCTAGTGAGGATGGGCCAACCACATGCAGGCATGGTTCGGGACTCAAATATCCGTGACAAAAGCATCGGATGTTTCTATGCAGCAAGAATGTCAACACGCTCCACTTGTAAGTATGGTACAACCCTGTGCGGTGAGTCATTCACCATGTACGCATAGGTGCGTTCCCTTCGCGTGGTTCGACCTCACAGTTGATCGTTGGTGTTAGTTGGTGGTAGTTGGTGCTAGCGCAACTGCTGTTTTCACGGTAGGAATTGATTGTTTTAATATAATATAATATAATATAATATAATATAATATAATATAATATAATATAATATAATATAATATAATATAATATAATATAATATAATATAATATAATATAATATAATATAATATGATATAATATAATACAATATAATATAATATAATATAATATAATATAATATAATATAATATAATATAATATAATATAATATAATATAATATAATATAATATAATATAATATAATATAATATCATATAATATAATATAATATAATATAATATAATTCTCCCATAGCCACATAACCCCACTTTTCATAAGCATTATTGGCCGATCGCTGGATCGTGCATGAACGGAACTGTCCGAAATTCAAGTTTGCAATGCGAGCACGCTAGTTTGCGAGTGAAGTTAACAAGTACAAGTACACAAGTATGCAGTCTTCTAAATTCGGACACGTCCAGTGAGCATATATTTGATTGCAAGATTCTTTAAGACTAAAAAGTATAAAATAATATTACATGAAAAAAATACTTTTTTTAAAAAACAACGCTTATATTAAAATGCACTAAAAAGTAAAAAATAAATTCTCGCCCAACAAAGTTTTGCCTATCTTGGAAAATAAAAGCGTTGGGCGCTTTCGGTATTGACATAGATAGCAATATTCTGCTGTTTATGCAGGGAAAGCGCCCAACGCTTTTATTTTCCGAGTTAGGCAAAACTTTGCTGGGCGAAAATTTATTTTTTACTTTTTAGTGCATTTTAATATAAGCGTTGTTTTTTAAAAAAAAGTATTTTTTTCATGTAATATTTTATTTATTAAACACGTTGGTAATATTTCTGTAGAGCAACGTGCAGGCTTGATGACGATTAGACAAGTCGCGTCCATCCGTGGACTATGAGTCGGTCACACATGACATGAGGATTGAAAGCATAGTCGATAAAGAAGTTTACCCGGAGAACTTCTGTATCGCCTCTGTCAAAAGTAACACCGAAGATATTATTCGTCACAATTAGTAAACTATGCAAATCGAGACACAACGGCCGGAAGTAAGAACTGTCAGATTGAGATTGATAGTGTCGGTCTCCACCTGTCCCTAGAGACAGAGACAGAGGCAGAGAGACGCCCGTGAGTCATTTGACCGGGTCGGACGCCCGGACTCCTGAAATAGATGCCTGGTAGTTCCGACGCTCCTCGCTAGAGGTAGGTGGGTGCGCGGTGCGGCCTCATTGGCTCCCACGCGCATCGGAGCCCGCGTAACGACACTTACCTCACATTATGTTCCCCACACATTTTATTAAATATAACTAGTTGGACTGTGCAGTGTGCACTGTTATTTGTAAAGATAAATACAACTAGTTAAACAGTGCACTGTTCTTTGTAAAGATAAATACAACTAGTTAAACAGTGCACTGTTCTATGTCTAGATTAAATACAACTAGTTAAACTGTGCACTGTTCCTTGTCTAGATTAAATACAACTAGTTAAACTGTGCACTGGTCCTTGTCTAGACTAAATACAACTAGTTAAACTGTGCCCTGTTCCTTGTCAAGATTAAATACAACTAGTTAAACTCGACCCTGTTCCTTGTCAAGATTAAACACAACTAGTTAAACTGTTCACTGTTCCTTGTCTAGATTAAATACAACTAGTTAACTGTGCACTGTTCCTTGTCTAGGTTAAATACAACTAGTTAAATTGTGCACTGTTCCTTGTCAAGTTTTAATACAACTAGTTAAACTGTGCACTGTTCCTTGTCAAGATTAAATACAACAAGTTAAACTGTGCACTGTTCCTTGTCAAGATTAAATACAACTAGCTAAACTTTGCACTGTTCCTTGTCAAGATTAAACACAACTAGTTAAACTGTTCACTGTTCCTTGTCTAGATTAAATACAACTAGTTAACTGTGCACTGTTCCTTGTCTAGGTTAAATACAACTAGTTAAATTGTGCACTGTTCCTTGTCAAGTTTTAATACAACTAGTTAAACTGTGCACTGTTCCTTGTCAAGATTAAATACAACAAGTTAAACTGTGCACTGTTCCTTGTCGAGATTAAACACAACTAGTTAAACTGTATACTGTTCCTTGTCAAGATTAAATACAACTTGTGAAACTGTGCACTGTTACTTGACAAGATTAAAATTAGCGTTAATTTTAATCTTGACAAAGAACAGTGCACAGTTTAACGAGTTGTTTTTAATAACACTTTACCTGTTCTACTGTATCTTTTTAATATCACGCATTTTGTTTAGATACAATTCAATTAAATCAATACATGTTGATCGAAATCATTCCTTGGATCTCCAAAACTGGATTAAAGTTACTTTTATGGTGGATACCTGAGCTGGACGTCGAAGAGCGCAGAACTCCGAACACACATCAACGGACCAATCACAAGCAGCTTCATTCTGATTGGCTCGATGACGTGCGTTCTGCTTTCTGCGTTCTTCACCGTCCATGTCGGGATCCACCGCCAGAGAGTTCTGTAGGGTGATGAGTACAATCAAACATTGTACAGTATAAGTAGTGACTTCTTTTGTCATGTGACTTATTGGCTGGATAAACGTATAAACTATAAAATATACTATGCCTGTGGGCCTAGAGCGAAGCAACATTCTTGTTACAAAATAAAACGAAACTGTAGCTATACCCCTAAAAATAATAATTGTGGACGAGACGCCGTGTCGTCAGCATGTCAGTATGTTATAAAAATTTTGGATTGCATAATAACGCGATTTGGTGCTTTAACCACGAAATGCAAGAAAATGTGTATTTGCGAAACAAGACCGAAACAATAAAAAGTGTTGATTATTGGCAAACAATAAAAAAGTGTTGGTGTTAAAAAGAGGCGCTGAAGAATTTAAAATATAAAGATAGTAAATAGGAAGTACTGCTTATACACAAGAATGACTCGTATTTATGAATCTGTTTGTTTGACTGATATTCCTGAATTGATTGCATAACGTTTTTTGCTTGTTATGCGCCTTATAAAAATATCACTTCTAAAACGCAAAATTTACCTTTTGAAAAACGAAATTGGGGAAAAAATAAAACCATTTATGTAGGACTCTACCTGTGGGAAACCAACGTTCGTACAATAACCCATCCCCACGGTTCTGTTTATCAGTATTTAGGCCACCCTCTTTCTATCAAGACGATTGTATAATTATGTTGTTTTCTCTGTACAGTTCGAGCCAAAGGGTTATAGACATCCCTCGTGACCCAGTTACCAAGGGGTGGCGTGCTGACCCGCGGTTTCGCGGCGATCGGGGCCTTGATTTGCATACATTTACATTTTAGGCCGACTACACGATGGAAGTACGGGAATCAAAATTCTATTTCTTTTGTGCTATGCTTATTGCTCTGAAACTTCTCATCATTCATAATTAAACTTTCTGCACCAACCATCAAAGATTCCTTCTTATTTATCTTATCTTATCCATTTATCCATTACTGTAATATTCAAATTTTAATATTTATCATACAAAAATATCTCACAGATTATGTTTTATCTATGTAGATGTAGTTTGTGGAAGTTAATCATCCTGCGTACCAGACAGTGCCTGGAGCTACATCCATTTCTACCAACTAGTGTTGCTTCAATCGGCATAATAATAATAACAACAACAACAACAACAACAACAATAATAATAATAATAATAATAATAATAATAATAATAATAATAATAATAATAATAATAATAATAATAATAATAATAATAATAATAATAATAATAATAATAATAATAATAATTATAATAATAATAATAATAATAATAATAATAATAATAATAATAATAATAATAATAATAATAATAATAATAACCGTACAGCATCCACAGTTCGGTTTGGAAAAAATAATGTGGACAATGATATATTAAGTAGTTATAAGAAGATTTTAATAAGGTAAACACATGGAAATACTTGACATTTGTGTCCGTACAACATGTTTATGCCGGTTTTGACCGAGTTTGTATGTATTGCAACAATAAAATAATAATAATAATAATAATAATAATAATAATAATAATAATAATAATAATAATAATAATAATAATAATAATAATAATAATAATAATAATAATAATAATAATAATAATATATACACCTTGTTCATACAGCTGGTTATATAGCTGTATACTTATCATACTAATGACACTAGAAATAGATTGCTTTATTTGCCCTGCAGTATTGACATAATATTAAATATATACATCAGTGTATAATACTTTTAGCCAAACCGTGTCCTACAATGCACCGTAGCATTCAGCAATGCTTTGCCACATGCGTCAATACAATGCTGCACTACAAGTTTTCGCGCAATTCAAAAACTGATATAAATCTATCTACCTAAATCTGTATTCGTGTAAAAATGTATTTTCCCGTCTTATAATTCTACTTTGAACGAGGATCCAGTTAAACGTGTATAAAACAAAACAATTAACATGTTATTCTGGCAGCGATCCCGAATACTTTAAAGTGACCCAGTAAAGCCAGACAGACAACAGAATCCGCCTCCCAGACTGACAAATTGCTCTGCTATTCTCGCTGTGTTTTGTTTTTCATGTTCTTGGCGTAAAACTCGTGAATTGATCACGTTTTCCGTTTAAAGCAAAGCAAATCTCGGGATCGGCTATGATTTATTAGGATGCTCTCGATTTCTATAATAGTAATGACCTTTACAAAGTGTAGCCACGCCAAGTACCGTATATGGGTATTTTAACTAGCGGAGAGGTTTCAACACTCGATGCAGTCATGCCGCGTTTTGCTTCTGTAGGCTTTGAAAGAGGGGAAGGGGGGGGGGGGGGGGGTCGCATACTTTTCAAATCGATTTGGGAATATATGAATGATTTAGTTTGTTTGGATTTTAAACATTCCTGCAGCCGAGTTTAGGAGACTCCGTTCACCCAGTAAGCGGAGATTCTCTACAACAAACATGGCGACTGCCATGCGTTTTGAATGTAACGTTTGTTGCACTCCTCACATCGTTCCCTTTCTAAATCAGTCCAATCTGCTAACTCCAAGCTCGTCTCGACCAACGATACCAATGTGAAAAGACATCACTATTGGCTGGGGACATCACAGTTCTCTGTATTCTTAAACTTTTGCCCATTTCAAAGATAGTTGAAACGCGTCTTTATTTTTAGAGTCTATGTTTCTCCGCGAGGAGTCTGGAAGGATCTGTCTGCATTGCGCTGCTTTTACCAGCCAAGGCGAACGAGTGGCCACGTTGCAAACACGCAGTCTATTTCGAGATATGGCGATTTTAAAGTGGTTGACACGTTTTGCTGCTGTCGAGATGAAAGTTTTTTGATGACGCTTGCTTTGAGGAAATACTCGGGATTGATATAATAAAATAACAAAACATTTTCTCGTCTACATTAATGCAGTGTCAGAAGCAAGTTTACTAAGCGAGACTGAAAATTGAAAATATTTTGAAATATAACTTTTAAATTTAATGTAAACTGTAAACTTCTATTTTAATAATATCAACATTTTTTATGAACAATATAAAACGTTTTAATTAATTATTTTGTGTTTATTCTTTCAACACTTCGATTAACCCTGATGCATAAATATGCGTTGAGTACACAGCAAATTATTTTTCCAAGATCCTCACTTATCGTCTCTATTAGCCAATCTCTATTCCAAACATTTATTTTTATATTAATTGGCCAC
Organism: Isoperla grammatica; assembly: GCA_945910005.1. Taxonomy (NCBI): domain Eukaryota; kingdom Metazoa; phylum Arthropoda; class Insecta; order Plecoptera; family Perlodidae; genus Isoperla; species Isoperla grammatica. Next base: position 6,215,367 of record OX246743.1, on the reverse strand, counting down.
ATACACCATTGTATGCCATTTTGCAGTGACAAGTAAAACAATCATGATTTAAAACTATGCATGATGAAGAAGGGAGTAGGAAAAACCCTGTACCGGCACGTAGCCTACTCCTGTCGAAAAGTACCAAGGGAACCATCGGCTTTACGTCCCATCCGAAAGGACGGTGTAACTGTGATCAGTCAAATAGGTTCCTCCACTAACCTGGACTGCCGAACAGTTGATTCTCAAATACTATAATACATACTAACCAACACCATTTATCTCGCACCATTGCGATTAGCCTCGTTGAATTAAGAGTGGGGAAGTCTAACCATTATACAGATAGCATGTATCGTCTCGATTAGCCTACCAGGACGTTGATCCCAACATGAGTCTCATCGTCACGATAGTCCTCAATGCGTAACGCTTATCAATGTACTACCCGCAGCATGGGCGTGTTTGTCCGCAAATATGGGTCTAGTCCATTGACTCAACACCCAAAAGAGGTCACTAACATTGCACATGAATAAAGCATAGAGATCCATAGCGCATCGACCGTCCCGGACTGTGTTGTGAGTAGTGTGTACAGTTGCCATGGGGACGATGTTTGTTAGCTCGATTAGACCAACGTTCACCTCATTGGAGTGCGGGTTGCCTACCTGGACAGTCAAGATGGTCACCAAGTCGATGTCGCTGGTTGAGCAGAAGAAGCTTCAGTGGGCGAGAGAAAGAGGTAAGTACGTCATATTACAAGAGGGTTCTAACTCAATGTTTAAACTATTGCCACGTGCATGGCTGTGATTAACACGTGTTTAGCGCGGTTAGAAAGGAAGAGTGAGTGACCAAACCAAAGCACTCCGAAGAACGTTGTTATTTTCTATTCAAATCAATACATTTTCTCATGCTATAGTGTTATTAGAACTGTTTTGTAATTAATATGTAAGGGCTGGTCCACACAGATTTTGTAAGCATAAGATTTAAGGTTTAACGCGTAGTCGTAAAGTTGGATCATAGGAAACACGTACTGGCGTTCACACAAAGTTTTAGTTTTAAGAGATTGTTTTCATTGTTGTTCTTGGCAACAACGTCTTAAAACCTTAAATCTTATGCTTAAAAAATCTGTGTGGACCAGCCTTTATTAATGAAAACATTTAATTAACATATGAAAAATCTTGTTTTGGTTAATCATGATTGTATTTGAAAATCACTTGGAACTAATCAGGACAAGTATACGTTTGGTTCAAATCCCAGTTCAGGCAGAAGTTTTTTAACTTCTAATATGGATTCAGTTCCATTACTTTTTGGCTTAGGAATAAGTAAACGGTGACTTTGGAGCCGTCCTAGCAACGAAGCACTCAATAAATTCAAAGTTGTTCTGAATTGGCCTTGTTGATTCTGACATTTGTCCGCAGGTGTTCGCACTGTCCAATCACTGATTCATATGTTCCGTATTTGAAATATCGATCTTTGATTGGTTATCGCTCACTCGTCGATAGTGTTCGAAGCCTACAGGGTTGGTTTAGTCGCTTTAAATTCCCCCACTGCAAATCAGTTTAGTCACTGAGTGGGTAGACTCTAAATGTGAATGTATTTATTTATTTTTATTTATTTGGCGCAGATGTATTGGAAAGTTATTATGAAAACGATTTACAGGTGGCTTTATATTTGAAAACGATTTATTTTTAAGACTGAATTTAAACACAGCATAACTGCACCAGAGAGATTGAATTAACATACATCACGAACATAGAGAAAGTGAGTGAATGAACCATGCGCAGTGCGCACGCGCAAGCAACACAGAACCACTGTCATATTAACGCTAAACTAACTTACACATTTCCTTTATTATAATTTGATATACACTTTTAAATGTATGTATTCATTTTAAATTTTATTCAGTGCTTAATGCTCTCTTTTCTTTAGTAGTGTGTTTTGTTGTTGTAATATCTTAATTTATATTTTATTTTACTGTTCCATTGTAAATTGACCGATGGAGATGGCTCAGTGCGTAGCACGCGAGGCTTGAATGCTGGAGGTCGCCGGTTCGATACCGGCTACCGGCAGTCCTGACTGAAGGTTATTGCCCGATTTTCCTCAGTTACTAGGCGAGCATACACAGCCTCTTCACCACGGCTCTACGCACGTGCGTGTTCACCTGTCATGTTGGGGTTTCAATAGATCGAAGAGATTGTTCAAATTATTAATTCAACATTATCGATAGTATCTCTCGTTCCTAAAATCCATTATGAACTTCCGGTTATGTTGCTGAACTTTAGTTTAGGCGATTTAGGGGTGAGGAAAAGTAGAATGTGCTTAGTATTTCTTTTGCACTTAATTTTATATTTCCACTGGACATTCCAATAATCAATGTTTCAACTACATGTGTTTTGATGGGAAGTATATAGGTAGGTAGAAAGTAGGAGACCTGGGTTAAATATTGCAAGCCATTTGTTTTACAAACATATTATTTATTTATTATTTTATTATTACATTTTACTGTTCCTTTTTTACACGTGTGAGTGTGACACAGGTATATTTAGTTTCATACTGTGGAAATACCTAAACCAATAAACAAGTGCTTGTGGCAATTCAAGTAATTTGTGGTACAGAAATAATATAAAATGGAAAAAATTTAAAGGAATAGTCAGGTGAAAAACTAAAAAATCCCCAATGAGTTATAAGTGCATGAAATTCAGTTATGTGTAAAATAAAATTGATATAGGTTGTTTCAATGCAAGAAAAAAAATAGTGAACATTTAGCTATTCTACTAGATTCCCTTCGCCAGCTCTGCTGCATTTTTCTTCTAAAGCGTAGTACAGCTGTATCGGTTCTGAGCTCGCTAGCGCCTTCCCGATAGACAGAGCACTCATTGTGTAATACGAATCCAGCCACCACACTCGGCGACTGCGGACAGTGCCGCTCAAAACAGATTGCAACTTTTCTACACATCAAGTAACAAACAAATTAATTCCAGGGCTTTTTGTAGAACTACACGTTCGTACTAAAAATCATGTTATCGGTAGACAAACGATGCGCATTAAACCTCATGATCGATTTTTGATAAGTGCCCTATTTTAGCGGTGGTTTTACTATCTCGAGGTAACATTTTTTTTATATGGGAATTTCCATGAGAAGAGTTGCTCGTTGCTACTTGATGGCAACAAGCTAAAAAATCGCGTTTTCTTTAATTTTTTAACCGCCCGCTTTTAAAGTATGGTATCTTTTAGTCATGTTTTCCATATTTGAGGGTGGACATATACAAATGGTAGTTTTTTAGTTTTTTACCTGACTATTTCTTTAAGCTAAAATTAAAATTGAAAGTATTTTTTTTACAAAATGCCGAGGTTTCCTTAAATTGCTGACTCACGGTTTGTACCAATAACTACAAAATGTCAGCTAACGCGTCGGGCTAAACAATGTAGCCCACCTGCCAGCAGTGACTGATGACGTAGTTGTGTTCTATGAGACCATCAGAAGAACATGATGTGTGTGTGATACTAACCAGAGTAATTTAATTGCAGAGGAGTTGGCGGGCCTGGGTGCCTTGTGGGGCCCTCCGAACATCAACAGCGAGGGATACCGCCCATGCATCAGGTAGGCTCATGTCCTGTACGCTTTCGATACGAATAGTAGAAGTAACGGGAGATTCGCAAGACTAATATACTTAATACAAGACTCGCATACGCCTGACAGCCATACTTTACTTTACTTTATTGTAAGTAAGGCCAGTGTAAGGCACAGTGCCCTCTTTAGCCTGATAAGTGATGATTGATGAATGATAATGAGGAAGGGAGGAGGGGAAGCCTGGTACCGGCATGTAGCTTACTCCTGTCAAAAAGTACCAAGGGGACCATCGGCTTTACGTCCCATCTGAAAGGATGGTGTAACTTTGACCAGTCATATAGGTTCCTCCACTAACCTGACTGCCGAGCAGTTGACGAGAAGAACGAAGCTGTTACACAAGCTTTTGAACCCACCAATCTGCTCACCGACGGTAACTAGTGTTTCAGAGGAGAGTGGTCACCCATACACCTCCTGACCTAGCCCGAGGTTGCTTAACTTGAGTGTTCGTATGAGAACCGGCTAAGCGACCGCGGCTAAACCGTTGGCCTGACAGCCACATGAGCAATGATATTCAACTGCGCCGCCTAGCAACCACAGGCGTGTCAATTAGAAGCCATCTTGAATTGGGCAAATACCACAGGCGGGAATAGGAGTCCCTAACTCGACTCTCTGCCGCTCGCAGCGCTAGCAGTACTGAAAGGTCCAAATTAGCATGTAAACTGCCCAATTCAAAATGGCTTCAAATTGCTACGCCCGCTACTGAGTGGAAGGTTGGGGGACTGGTGATCTAGCCTACTATAGCTGTTGAATATCATTGCATATCAGAGTTACCGATAGAGGTGACTCAGCGGTGAGACTCTTATTCGGGAGGTCGCCGGTTCGATTCCGGCCACCAGCAGTCCTAACGTAAGATATGTTCCCGAGATTTTCCTCAGTCGTAAAAGCGAGTCCAATTAACAGCCCTCGAACATTCCTTCCCAACTATCCAAACACCCTAATATACCTTGTTGTCACCTAAAGAGGGGCACATCAGGTAAAGCTGGTGTGCATTCTATAACCGGTATTTGAATAAAAAATGATTATTATTACATGTAAGTTGGTGACTTATCGGCCAACCAAAACTGACAATAGCCTATCTACATCAGTCGTAATGACATCTTAATGAGTCGTGTGCAGCCGTCCTAGTTACAGACAACACACTAGAACCAGTTGCAAGTTTCTTCGTTTATTTTCAGTTCAAGGATGCATACTCTTACATTGTATTTTGTTATTATATCAGCATAGCTAAAATGTCATTTCATTAAGTAATAATAGTAATTGTGTTATGATGTGACACGAATTGGCGTAAAATCGCTTATAATGATCTTGTGTTCTTTCTTAATTTATTGACGTGTAACTGATAGAGTGAGCAATATTGTGAGTGGTAGTATGAATTAAAGTGGGAGATACTTTGGGAGATTATTTGCACTGTACTCGTTTGTGAGTGTCATTCTTACTTCTCGCTAAAAGAAAGAAAGAAAGAAAGAAAGAAAGAAAAAAGAATTAACCTTGCTTACAATAGATTAATTCTGCTGTCGTTCGATGGAAGTTTTGAGATCTGAATGTTGTGAGACCCCTGCCTGGGGATAAACCTAATACGGTTGTATTAGCTGGCGCCATGACAGTTACGTCAGCTGCTCGGCCGCCATGACTGTGCTGCTAGCCGTGTGCTGTTGCTGTTGTTTTTCCTATTGATAAGCATGGGAGTGGGTTACGCGGTCCCATAATTAGCGTCTGTCGATATTTTATTCCGAACTCGTACGTTTTTATATTGCTTTAGTAGCATCAATATGCTCGTGATGGCTCTTTTTACACTCCATAGCGGTTCTAAAACAGTAATTGAACATTGAATGTTGCAGAGAAGTGAGGTGACCAATCTGTCAAATGTCAATAGGCCTAGGTAGTAGGCCTACGCCTAGCCGCAAACAGAGGCTTAAAACTATCCATATTTATGTGATTGAGCTTATTTTGCTTGTTAAATATTATCTCGACGATATTGTCGATGTCAGGTTCTAGTAAAATCTCAACTGTAGATTCGTTTTATTGAATAAAAGAATCCAGATATTTTAGTTTGTGAACCAAGGGTCGGCCTATGGACCTAGACCATTGATTAATCATTGCCTAGACCATAACAACCATAGGGTCTAGGCTTTATTTGCCCGTCCATTATTGGTTTTTGATCGAATATCCATCAAATGTAACTCAAACACTGACATTTTAGGCCTAAGCCTATAGGCTCTAGTTTTGTGAATTCTAGCTGTGCAAGACCTAGGCCTACCGGTACTGCAAGCTAAAAGGCTCCTCGCCAATTGCCAAGATTGAACCTCATAATGATGTGGTGTACCGTGTACACATGCAGTGTTGACACCAAATAACATAGGCCTAGATAGTTCAAATTATAACATCCTTGCGTAGGCCTAGGTCATCGCGTCGACTCACGGAAAATGACTGGTTCTAGGCCTAGGCTTACTGAAGCCGAGGCCCTATCCTTTGTCGTGAAAATAAAGAACTAGCCTATATAACTTCCAATTTACAAAAATGCCCATGCAAAATAATTCTACGTGCTAACATACATAAATATCGATGATATCCTCATCAATTATAAATTAAGCCTAGGCCTAGGAAGGCAAAGTGAAAACCTACATGACAGCACAAACAAGTTGCTGTGTCCCTCCCACAGTTATTTATTTCATCTAACGAGTTTTAGGGTAGTATTATAGTAGCATATATTTTCAACATCTACTAATTACGTGGATGCTGTTACCTCCTACAAAATTTCGCAAATTACCAAGATGAATAAATCAAATAGGTGTTTCATAGCATCCTTTATCATGTGCTGCAAGGGGAGTGGTTAGTTTTAGCAGCACTTTCATGGCCGCTCGTGACGTCAGAGCAAAGATGGCAGCGCCCACAAATCTCTACTAAAACAACCGTATAGGTATTATTCTTTTTCACACATCACTTTTCTAGTCAATTTGAGTTAAATAATTATAAATTAGTCTTTATTTCTTATCAAGTACTCGCATGTATCACAATGCTCCGGAAATCATACCGCGTGAGATAGGTACTGATAAAGAGGCGACATCTACAGCTTGATGAATGAGATGGGATTCGGCTCTGCGGTAAACGATGATGCCATGACATGACCTGACCTGACCTGACATGACCTGACATGACATGAAATGGTTGTAGAGCCAGATGCACAGTCATGTAAGGTATAGGACTGGTTTATGGTTGCTATGGAATTGTTTTATTACAAACTATTTTCCACAATAAAACAAAGTCCATGGGAAGTAGGAACCATAAAGAAACCTTACACTTAACGCGACTGTGCATCTGCATGGCCATACACTACCAGAGGTCATGCAATACTGACACTACCGATAATATTTCAAGGTTTCGTTCTCCACGGGTCCAATGTTCAGCATTGATTTTGTCAAATAAATTTGTATCAAAATGTGTTGAAATTATAAATACGAAAATGGATTGTTAAAAAGTAGACTAACTTTTTGGGGGGTTACTTGTTAATTGTTACAGGTCTCCACTATTTTCTAGTTGTCTATATTTCTGTCGGACATTTAATTTACATTTCCACACATGGATTACAACCTAGGTTACCTGCTACAAATTATTATTATTATTATTATTATTATTATTATTATTATTATTTTTATTTATTATTCATCGAATACAGGATATAAGTCCCAAATACATCCCAAATAAAGATATATACCATTGGTCTATGCTCATTAATAAACACATAAATATTCTAAATAATCTAAATACTCTGATCTTGGTCCGCTGAGAAAATCGTTACGAGTAAAGGTATTTTTGCCAACCGAGGGGGAGAAATAGACCATTGCCCTTAATATTATAACATGCTAAAAGGTTTTTTACAAAGCCCTGTGCCATATTAATGGTTAGGCTTACTACCATTCTACATCACAGATGTTAAATACCGTTCCACTTACAAAAGCTGACCAAAACACCAAGGGCACTAAAAGTCTACTTTTAGCCACTAAATGACATGATTAGTTAATTATTGATTTGTTTTCCTTGTAAAAGTTGGTTTTAACGAGGTTTCCACATGAAACCATGGTTAATGTTGCATTCAAGGTTGAGAAAGGAACCAAGTTTGTTACGAGTTGTTGCTACACTTGTAAAAAGTTGGATATTTAATAGCTCGTTACTAAACGAATTACGATTAGCAAAGCAACGATATCAAGATAGGAAACTCAATAAAAAATTGTATACGTGCACAAATAATAATATATTGTTTGCAGCCGCCATACACTCTATATGAAGAATATATAGTTTGTACGAACTATAGTAATTGGTAATTATTGATATCCCATCAAGATGAACGCCATAGCATTAAAGTTTACTTTCGTCATCTAAGCAAAAGACCGAATGATTCAAATATCTCTTAAAAAGGACATACACATTAATTTCAAAACATTTGTGTTTAATGTAGTTGTGTTGAGTTACAATGGTGAGACGGCTTATCTCTGCCTTATATTTTTCTGAAACACATACATAAGTTACTGTTACATTTCAAAGAGATTATAATCTGCTTTATTTATTTATTTCGAAGAGATTATAATCTGTTTAAGACTGAAATAGTTACTTGTCCTTAGTCCTTAGTCTTATGGCATCCAACTAAATATCTTGGGTTTCAAAGCTTCTGATTGGTGGTTGCCATGGTGAAAACAAGTTAGCGCAGACTATAATATGTAGTGAGAGTCATAAGACTGGTCATAAGTTTTTGTTTTGCACTCCAGAACCGGAAAGTGTAGTCCAGCTAAGCCTACGGCTGCTTGACCGCACCGTCGTAGTATTTAAACTGAGCGTGCGGTGTGAAACCGGTGCGTGACTGTAGATCCAGGTCATCTCAACAGCGAAGTGTTGACCGCATTCCGGCGCGGATACGACTAATTTATTCACCCCTAAATAGGTTAGCGCGAAAAGCTGCGATGTGGGTGGCTGCGCGGCTGCGAAAGGTTTGAGATAAGGGAAGGAAAGCTGCACAATGGTGGATTATAGAGGACTCAAAACTAACATAGATAGCGCTGCTAAGCAACCTCCTTTCAGCGCCATTGATGAATAATAACAATACAACAACAATGAAAATTGACAGCTAGACCACTCCCAATAGAAGTTTATTTTCTTGCCACCAGAATGCGTCTAGTGTATTTTGAGTGCTCTATAGCGATGGCCTTGAAAAATAAACGAAGTCGATAGTTGAATGAACAAGAGTGGAGAGATGAAAAGAAGGATAAAATCTACAAAATTTAAAGATAAATGTTCAGGTTCTGTCAGTTTACAGATAGCTAACTTATTGTATATCTTACAGATTATTTAATTACGTGTGAAAATGAGCCGAATCAATATGTTGGGCAACATTATGATTGTAGAAACATCGGGAGTAAAAATAAGTGGTGATCATGCAACAAAATGTGAGTTATTAAGATTGTTTGTCAACATGGAAAAACCGGGGATAGCTTAAATACACCATCTGTGACTTTAAAAAGGGAAATAGTTGTCAAAAAAATAACACCCCATTTGTACTGTTGATAGCAGCGAAGCACTCTATAAATTCAAAGTTGTTCTGAATCGGCCTTGTTGATTCTGACATTTGTCTGTAGGTGTTTGCACTGTCCAATCACTGATTTATATGTTTCGTATTTGAATCGATCTTTGATTGGTTATCGCTCACTCGTCGATGGTGTTCGGAGCCTACAGGGTTGGTTTAGTCGCTTTAAACTAAAGTCCCCCACTGAAAATCAGTTAGAGCAACGTAAACGATAGTAGCCTATCGTAACTGTTTGCTGAAGAGGTCCTTATCTAATTTAAAACCTTAAAAACTTATAATCCGTATACGTAATGAAATGGCTTAAACTATTGCCATTTTGTACGTACAATATCGCTCGACATTTTATGTTGTATAACAAAATCTGACGCTAAAAATATTGATCCTCCTTAGTATAAGCGTATTTTTTTAACAGTGGTTATTAAACTGGACGACAAATTGCAAATAATAGTTTGAAAGGATTTTAATTAAAAGTAAAATAAATTAACTCTATTATCAATATTTTTATTTGGTCCATGCAGGAGAACCAACGTAGGGTTGATTGGTTCTCTCCCGTAACTGTGAACAGCCGCTGTAACCGTGAGAGTGTTCATAAGCGCTACAGCCTGATGCAGAGAACAAACGAAGGCGTTGATTGGTTCTCTCCCGTAACTGTGAACAGCCGTTGTAGCCGTGATAGTGTTCATAAGCGCTACAGCCTGATACAGAGAACAAACGAAGGCGTTGATTGGTTCTCTCCCGTAACTGTGAACAGCCGTTGTAACCGTGATAGTGTTCATAAGCGCTACAGCCTGATACAGAGAACAAACGAAGGCGTTGATTGGTTCTCTCCCGTAACTGTGAACAGCCGTTGTAACCGTGATAGTGTTCATAAGCGCTACAGCCTGATACAGAGAACAAACGAAGGCGTTGATTGGTTCTCTCCCGTTACTGTGAACAGCCGTTGTAACCGTGATAGTGTTCATAAGCGCTACAGCCTGATACAGAGAACAAACGAAGGCGTTGATTGGTTCTCTCCCGTAACTGTGAACAGCCGATGTAGCCGTGATAGTGTTCATAAGCGCTACAGCCTGATACAGAGAACAAACGTAGGCGCTGATTGGTTCTCTCCCGTTACTGTGAACAGCCGTTGTAACCGTGATAGTGTTCATAAGCGCTACAGCCTGATACAGAGAACAAACGAAGGCGTTGATTGGTTCTCTCCCGTAACTGTGAACAGCCGATGTAGCCGTGATAGTGTTCATAAGCGCTACAGCCTGATACAGAGAACAAACGTAGGCGCTGATTGGTTCTCTCCCGTTACTGTGAACAGCCGTTGTAACCGTGATAGTGTTCATAAGCGCTACAGCCTGATACAGAGAAAAAACGTAGGGTTGATTGATCTCTCTTGTAACTGTGAACAGCCGTTGTAACCGTAATAGTGTTCATAAGCGGTATAGCCTGATACAGAGAACAAACGATGGCGTTGATTGGTTCTCTCCCGTAACTGTGAACAGCCGTTGTAGCCGTGATAGTGTTCATAAGCGCTACAGCCTGATACAGAGAACAAACGAAGGCGTTGATTGGTTCTCTCCCGTGACTGTGAACAGCCGTTGTAGCCGTGATAGTGTTCATAAGCGCTACAGCCTGATACAGAGAACAAACGTAGGGTTAATTGGTTCTCTCCCGGAACTGTGAACAGCCGTTGTAGTCGTGATAGTGTTCATAAGCGCTACAGCCTGATACAGAGAACAAACGATGGCGTTGATTGGTTCTCTCCCGTAACTGTGAACAGCCGTTGTAGCCGTGATAGTGTTCATAAGCGCTACAGCCTGATACAGAGAAAAAACGTAGGGTTGATTGATCTCTCTTGTAACTGTGAACAGCCGTTGTAACCGTGATAGTGTTCATAAGCGGTATAGCCTGATACAGAGAACAAACGATGGCGTTGATTGGTTCTCTCCCGTAACTGTGAACAGCCGTTGTAGCCGTGATAGTGTTCATAAGCGCTACAGCCTGATACAGAGAACAAACGAAGGCGTTGATTGGTTCTCTCCCGTGACTGTGAACAGCCGTTGTAGCCGTGATAGTGTTCATAAGCGCTACAGCCTGATACAGAGAAAAAACGTAGGGTTGATTGATCTCTCTTGTAACTGTGAACAGCCGTTGTAACCGTGATAGTGTTCATAAGCGGTATAGCCTGATACAGAGAACAAACGATGGCGTTGATTGGTTCTCTCCCGTAACTGTGAACAGCCGTTGTAGCCGTGATAGTGTTCATAAGCGCTACAGCCTGATACAGAGAACAAACGATGGCGTTGATTGGTTCTCTCCCGTGACTGTGAACAGCCGTTGTAGCCGTGATAGTGCTCATAAGCGCTACAGCCTGATACAGAGAACAAACGAAGGCATTGATTGGTTCTCTCCCGTAACTGTGAACAGCCGTTGTAACCGTGATAGTGTTCATAAGCGCTACCGCCTGATACAGAGAACAAACGAAGGCGTTGATTGGTTCTCTCCCGTAACTGTGAACAGCCGTGGTAACCGTCATAGTGTTCATAAGCGCTACAGCCTGATACAGAGAACAAACCAAGGCGTTGAATGGCTCTCTCCCGTAACTGTGAACAGCCGTTGTAGCCGTGATAGTGTTCATAAGCGCTACAGCCTGATACAGAGAACAAACGTAGGGTTAATTGGTTCTCTCCCGGAACTGTGAACAGCCGTTGTAACCGTGATAGTGTTCATAAGCGCTACAGCCTGATACAGAGAACAAACGAAGGCGTTGATTGGTTCTCTCCCGTTACTGTGAACAGCTGTTGTAACCGTGATAGTGTTCATAAGCGCTACAGCCTGATACAGAGAACAAACGAAGGCGTTGATTGGTTCTCTCCGTAGCTGTGAACAGCCGTTGTAGTCGTGATAGTGTTCATAAGCGCTACAGCCTGATACAGAGAACAAACGAAGACGTTGATTGGTTCTCTCCCGTAACTGTGAACAGCCGTTGTAGCCGTGATAGTGTTCATAAGCGCTACAGCCTGATACAGAGAACAAACGAACAAGGATTCCGGGCAAAAGGTACAAAGAGGGTCTCACAAAAACGACGCAAAATTAAAGCTATTTTTTAATATCTTGAGAGATCTACACAACATTTCAGTCTAGATTGATGTTCAACGTAAGAACTATAAACAAGATAAAAAAGATTCAAATATTTAAACCATTCTGGTTCTTGTTGAAAACGAAAATTTATTGCAATTATTTAATTAATTTCTCCGTACGGATAGTAACGATTCGACTATGTTACTCTACGGGAACTCGATTTATACTTCAATTGTTTATGTAAGTAATTGTTTAATTCGCCATATTATTACCTGTTCTAATAGTTTCTTTGTTAAATGATAATAATAATAATAATAATAATAATAATAATAATAATAATAATAATAATAATAATAATAATAATAATAATAATAATAATAATAATAATAATAATAATAATAATAATAATAATAATAATAATAATAATAATAATAATAATTATAATAATAATAATAATTATAATAATAATAATAACAATAATAATAATAATAATAATAATAATAATAATAATAATAATAATAATAATAATAATAATAATAGCAATAATGAATATCTTTGGTGGAGGTGCCGGGTTGTCGAACTTATCAAGGGAGTCACGGAGATATTTCCACCACTTCGGCATGTTGGGTCTTATTAAATTCCTCCGTCTGTGAATTTATATGGTGCGAGTAAGTCGTCTGCGAGCAGCGCTCCGCGGCCGAGGTGGCGGCGAGAGGAACTACAGAGCTACGAACAATCGTCACCGCAAGATATGCGGTTCACCCGTAACTAATAGGTACAGAACTTGTATTTAGCAGAAAGTGTTTGGTATGATTACTTGTCAACATATTTCATAGCTACTTTACCTTCGTACGAACTTCAGAATTAGTATGATTTATTAGAATTTTTGAAGATATACGATCATAGCATTTTCTTTATTATTTTTCTTTTAACCCATATTACCTCTGCATAGAATCTTAAAGGGAAAGTCGGGTGAAAAACTAAAGAACTACCATTTGTAGATGTCCACCTTTAAATATAAAAAACATGACTAAAAGACACCATACTTTAAAAGCAGGCGGTTAAAAAATTAAAGAAAACGTGATTTTTTGTTTGTTGCTACCAAGTAGCACCGAGCAACTTTTCTCATGGTAATTCCTATATAAAAAAAATGTTGCCTTGAGAAAGTAAAACCACCGCTAAAATAGGGCACTGATCAAAAATCGGTAAGGAGGTTTAATGTGCATCGTTTCTCTACCGATAACATACTTCTTAGTACGAACGTTTACTTCTACAAAATACCCTGCAATTAATTTTTTGTGACATGATGTGTAGAAAAGTTGCAATCTGTTTTGAGCGGTACTGTCCGCAGTCGCCGAGTGTTTCGTGGAGCGCGGGCTGGTCTCGTATAACGCAATGAGTCCTCTGTCTATCGGGAAGGCGCCAGCGACCTCAGAACCGATACAGTTGCACTACGCTTTAGAAGAAAAATGCAGCAGAGCTGCCGAAGGGAATCTAGTAGAAAAGCTAATTGTTCACTATTTTTTTTTCTTGCTTTGAAGCAAGTTATATCAATTGTATTTTACACATAACTGAAATTCATGGACTAATGAGTGACTAATTGGTGATTTTTTAGTTTTTCATCTGACTATCCCTTTAAGAGTACAATTCTCGTTTACGAATAATTCCTGGAATTTACTGAAATGTGATTAACAGTGATAATTGGGTCGTCACAGAATTATAGCCGTATCGTTAACTGTATCCTGTCCTCATTGGAAATTAGTCATTTTAAATATTATTTGAGATAGTAAACAATAAAATATGAGTGTATTGATTTAATATGTTATTAAATACTCAATAATCGAGAATAATAATAATCGATCAATAATCGAGGGAAGCATTAAAATGTATTTTGAAAAGGTGACATCTTTAAATCCATACCTACATCAGATTTGCTTTGAATAATAATGCTCAGTAGTGCTATTTATAAACTGTTTGTCGTTTGACAAACAGAGAAGTAGAACGACAATCGATAAAAATAAACTATACGCCCAAACTTTTATCCGCGTTGTTAAGAACGGTATTAATACACACGGTTGTAGCGCTCGAGCACAGGAATTAGTCGATACCTCGATGTATCGAATACAGGAATTAGTCGATACCTCGATGTCGAGACACAATTTTACGTTCGAAAGCCGAGTATTGTGCATGGTAACATAATATCTCGACCGCATGATACATTGTTGTAAAATACGCACACTCCAAGATGAATAAATAAAGAAGTCATATGAATTTTAAATCCAGTTTACGTTTGAAATTTTCGCAATGTCAATTGCGTTTTTAAGCGAGCGAAGCGAGCGTCTCCATTAGACCTTTATGGCACTTCGTTCTGTTTGTTTTTGTTTTTTGATTTTTTCTTTTTATTAGGTCTGTCGATAGCGGTTGAACGGAAAGTCCGATCAACTTGAAATTTGGACCATCCACAAGCCTTGATGAGAATTGAAGTATAGTTTTGTGGCACAATCGTTTTAAACGTTACAAAGTTACACCATAGTCACTGTAAAATATTTTTCTGAAACAAAATGGCGGAAAAATGTGAGTTAACCATATTTTGACAAAGATTTTTCCGGTCACGAGTATGTTCATTTTATGGTGATTTAATAAGTATTGGCAAAGATACAGAAAAGTAACTCGAAAATATTTTTCTGAAACACAGTAATAGAAAAATTGTGAGCTGGCTATATTGAAGTAAATTTTCGTCCAGTCACGAATTTACTAATTTAAACGCGATCTGATACGTATTAGAGGCAGAAATTACATTTTTATTGCTTGCGTATAGTAACGGTGGCGGACCGCGTCAAAAACACTATACGAAATGACAACGAAAAATCTTAGCAACGCACATTGCACAGCATTCAACAATGTTGGGAAGTATAATAGCTATGGAAATTAGAAAAGGTTTTGCAGTATATTGCTGCTAATTGTTGTTTTTACACTTTTATCTTTACCTCTTACATTGCACTATATGAAGATAGCTCAGAGAACTTTTCGCCTTGAAAGTTTGTGAACATGGACGCGCTCGCTTATCAACGCGTCACGCAGTGTTTTCATAGTTATATTTATTCACGCATCAAACATGACAGAATTTGACAATACGAATTTTGTCTTATCCACTTCAATCGGCGAAAAACATATCATTGGATTTTTACGAGAGTTATTTTAAAATACGCAGGCAACCTGTTAAACAAGAAAAAAAAATACTTTCTAGATAGAACGTGCCTCTCAAAAAAATTGACAGCACACACCAATATGCAGGTTGCATCGTTTTTATGGCTCGTCGAACCGTTGTTTGGTCCCTTAAACTACACACCTTGCATATTGGTGCATGCTGTGAATTTTCGTTCTGGGCCCTTTCTATCTAGAAACTTTATTTATTTCTAGTCTAACAGGATGCCTGCGTATTTTAAAATAACTCTCGTCAAAATCCGATGATTAGTTTTTCTCCAATTGAAGTGGATAGAAAACAAAACACGTATCGTCGACTTTTCCGTCTTCGATGCGTGATTTGTTATAGACAAGTTAAATACTGTGTATATAGTTATGAAACCATCATATCAACAACCGGTTATATTCGCACTAAATACGGCTTCATATTGGTCATACCTTAGAATGAATATTTAACCAGCTAGATTGTATCAGCGAATGTTCACTCACATCCGGCGCCATGTTGATATTGCTGCGTGACGTCATGCGGCGGGCAAATGTTTTTTTTTTTTAGAATTTAACATGCAAATGCTTCGTTTGATACATTGAAAAAAAATCACTCATCTGGCAACGCGGGAGCGTTTTCCTTGTATAAGTTATAACAATTTCATCAGCCAACGGTCAACATCTATGTTCGATATTTTATCCCCAGTTTAAGGACCGGTCTTAAAATTTTCTAATAAGAAAGTTATTTGTAGCAATTAAGCTTATTTGGAGGATTTCAATGGTTTTTATTGGTCGTCGCCGTGGAGTAAAGAAGCTATTCGACGAATAAGTAGTTATTGGGACATTGCCTGGACCTAATAGTAATTTAATGACTTAATACCAGAGCTGCACTAGTAAAAGTAAAACACTTGTTTTAAGGCGTGCTCCAGACCAATAGTGTTGTTTTCCCCCGGCAGAACGCGCTACGTGTCAGCGTTTGACGTGACCGAGACAGATCTATACCAGAGCTACACTAGCAAAAGTAAAGCACATGTTTTAAGGCGTGCTCCAAACCAATAGTATTGTTTTCCCCCGGCAGAACGCGCTACGTGTCAGCGCTTGACGTGACCGAGACAGATCTATACCAGAGCTACACTAGCAAAAGTAAAGCACATGTTTTAAGGCGTGCTCCAGACCAATAGTGTTGTTTTCCCCCGGCAGAACGCGCTACGTGTCAGCGCTTGACGTGACCGAGACAGACCTATACCAGAGCTACACTAGTAAAAGTAAAGCACTTGTTTTAAGGCGTGCTCCAGACCAATAGTGTTGTTTTCCCCCGGCAGAACGCGCTACGTGTCAGCGCTTGACGTGACCGAGACAGACCTATACCAGAGCTACACCAGTAAAAGTAAAGCACTTGTTTTAAGGCGTGCTCCAAACCAATAGTATTGTTTTCCCCCGGCAGAACGCGCTACGTGTCAGCGCTTGACGTGACCGAGACAGATCTATACCAGAGCTACACCAGTAAAAGTAAAGCACTTGTTTTAAGGCGTGCTCCAGACCAATAGTGTTGTTTTCCCCCGGCAGAACGCGCTACGTGTCAGCGCTTGACGTGACCGAGACAGACCTATACCAGAGCTACACCAGTAAAAGTAAAGCACTTGTTTTAAGGCGTGCTCCAGACCAATAGTGTTGTTTTCCCCCGGCAGAACGCGCTACGTGTCAGCGTTTGACGTGACCGAGACAGATCTATACCAGAGCTACACTAGCAAAAGTAAAGCACATGTTTTAAGGCGTGCTCCAAACCAATAGTATTGTTTTCCCCCGGCAGAACGCGCTACGTGTCAGCGCTTGACGTGACCGAGACAGACCTATACCAGAGCTACACTAGTAAAAGTAAAGCACTTCTTTTAAGGCGTGCTCCAGACCAATAGTGTTGTTTTCCCCCGGCAGAACGCGCTACGTGTCAGCGTTTGACGTGACCGAGACAGTCCTATACCAGAGCTGCACTAGTAAAAGTAAAGCACTTCTTTTAAGGCGTGCTCCAGACCAATAGTGTTGTTTTCCCCCGGCAGAACGCGCTACGTGTCAGCGTTTGACGTGACCGAGACAGTCCTATACCAGAGCTGCACTAGTAAAAGTAAAGCACTTCTTTTAAGGCGTGCTCCAGACCAATAGTGTTGTTTTCCCCCGGCAGAACGCGCTACGTGTCAGCGCTTGACGTGACCGAGACAGACCTATACCAGAGCTACACTAGTACAAGTAAAGCACTTGTTTTAAAGCGTGCCCCAGACCAATAGTGTTGTTTTCCCCCGGCAGAACGCGCTACGTGTCGGCGCTTGACGTGACCGAGACAGACCTATACCAGAGCTGCACTAGTAAAAGTAAAGCACTTGTTTTAAGGCGTGCTCCAGACCAATAGTGTTGTTTTCCCCCGGCAGAACGCGCTACGTGTCGGCGCTTGACGTGACCGAGACAGACCTATACCAGAGCTACACTAGCAAAAGTAAAGCACTTGTTTTAAGGCGTGCTCCAGACCAATAGTGTTGTTTTACCCCGGCAGAACGCGCTACGTGTCAGCGCTTGACGTGACCGAGACAGACCTATACCAGAGCTACACCAGTAAAAGTAAAGCACTTGTTTTAAGGCGTGCTCCAGACCAATAGTGTTGTTTTCCCCCGGCAGAACGCGCTACGTGTCAGCGCTTGACGTGACCGAGACAGACCTATACCAAGACTACACTAGTAAAAGTAAAGCACTTGTTTTAAGGCGTGCTCCAGACCAATAGTGTTGTTTTCCCCCGGCAGAACGCGCTACGTGTCAGCGCCTGACGTGACCGAGACAGACCTATACCAGAGCTACACTAGTTAAAGTAAAGCACATGTTTTAAGGCGTGCTCCAGACCAATAGTGTTGTTTTCCCCCGGCAGAACGCGCTACGTGTCAGCGCTTGACGTGACCGAGACAGACCTATACCTGGACCCACCCTACGAGAGATCAGCCTCGCTACATCGCAGCCCCAGTTTACCGCCAGTGCACCATGATGAGCGAGAGCTATCGAGACGACGTGAGTACAACGAAGAGCTGCAGAGCAACGAGGAGGAGGGGACCTCGGGCTATGCCAGCGACACCAACGAGTGGCAACAGAGACAGGTGAGATAATACCCGTTATGTCCCGTGTTTGTAAATACACAGCGGGGCTATTCTAGAAAAAGTGATCATGTCTTTACTTATCACTTTTTGTGTTCACGAATCATCCCTGGCCATCTCATACGAAAATTTTTATTGTTATTTGTATAAACTTTTGATATCATTGTTAATTTAAATTTTGTTATACAATTTTATATTTCAATTATGCCCATTTATCTCTTCATTATTGTATCATGTAAAGTTATATTTCAGAAGCATGTAGTTTGGTTATGGTTGTGTTTTACCCAGCCTTATGTATTTGTATCAGGGTATGCAACGCACCCGAGATTTTTGGAAAATAAAGAAACAATAATAATACTATGGATTTGTACATGTTATTGTGCAGGCTAAGTGGGGCAAGAGCCAGCGACCAGACAAAGCGTCTCTCAAGCGAGGTGGCTCCAAGCAGCGTGCGTGGCCTGCAGGGGACCAGGGCTTCACCTCCCCCGACTCCCTGTACTCCTCGCCCCCTCGCCGCCGCAGTGATCGCAGTGGGGAGGTAGACGAAGGGGTAGAGTCGCCCCCCTACCACCGGGTGATGCGGGGCACGTCCCCCCCTTACAGACAGTGGTCCAGTGGCGACGAGGCGAGTCGACTCCGGTGGGGGGACAGGGGGGTCGGTGTTGGGCAC
The DNA here is from genome assembly GCA_945910005.1 of Isoperla grammatica. Classification (NCBI taxonomy): domain Eukaryota; kingdom Metazoa; phylum Arthropoda; class Insecta; order Plecoptera; family Perlodidae; genus Isoperla; species Isoperla grammatica. The sequence goes on along the minus strand of OX246743.1, from coordinate 6,196,132 downwards.
CTGTGGGAACCAGCCTATCACGAACCAGAGTGCAGACTGCCACAGGTAACTAACTACAGACTACACAACACATTATACAATTCATGTTACGTGCACACGAACCACCCACAATTAAAGTCAACAGTTAGGGTACATGAATATGTTGCTGCCATACTCTGCACTGGATAATAGATTAATTAGTGGTTTACGGGTATGTGGGGTCGTAGGCCTGCTACTTTCACACCCTATTTGAAGGGTGTTTGCATGCCGGGTGAGTAGTGTGCAGACCTTATCGCCAGACAGTCATGCAACGTCATCTGTAGTATGACGGTTGTATTGTTGGCACGTGTAGTCGTGTGTCTGCTACTGTCACACCCTATTTGGAAGGTGTTTGCATGCTGGGTAAGTAGTGTGCAGACCTTATCGCCAGACAGTCATGCAATGTCATCTGTAGTATGATGGGTGTGTTGTTGGCACGTGTAGTCGTGTGTCTGCTACTGTCACACCCTATTTGGAAGGTGTTTGCATGCTGGGTAAGTAGTGTGCAGACCTTATCGCCAGACAGTCATGCAGCGTCATCTGTAGTATGATGGGTGTGTTGTTGGCACGTGTAGTCGTGTGTCTGCTACTGTCACACCCTATTTGAAGGGTGTTTGCATGCTGGGTAAGTAGTGTGCAGACCTTATCGCCAGACAGTCATGCAATGTCATCTGTAGTATGATGGGTGTGTTGTTGGCACGTGTAGTCGTGTGTCTGCTACTGTCACACCCTATTTGGAAGGTGTTTGCATGCTGGGTAAGTAGTGTGCAGACCTTATCGCCAGACAGTCATGCAACGTCATCTGTAGTATGACGGTTGTATTGTTGGCACGTGTAGTCGTGTGTCTGCTACTGTCACACCCTATTTGGAAGGTGTTTGCATGCTGGGTAAGTAGTGTGCAGACCTTATCGCCAGACAGTCATGCAATGTCATCTGTAGTATGATGGGTGTGTTGTTGGCACGTGTAGTCGTGTGTCTGCTACTGTCACACCCTATTTGGAAGGTGTTTGCATGCTGGGTAAGTAGTGTGCAGACCTTATCGCCAGACAGTCATGCAACGTCATCTGTAGTATGACGGTTGTATTGTTGGCACGTGTAGTCGTGTGTCTGCTACTGTCACACCCTATTTGGAAGGTGTTTGCATGCTGGGTAAGTAGTGTGCAGACCTTATCGCCAGACAGTCATGCAATGTCATCTGTAGTATGATGGGTGTGTTGTTGGCACGTGTAGTCGTGTGTCTGCTACTGTCACACCCTATTTGGAAGGTGTTTGCATGCTGGGTAAGTAGTGTGCAGACCTTATCGCCAGACAGTCATGCAGCGTCATCTGTAGTATGATGGGTGTGTTGTTGGCACGTGTAGTCGTGTGTCTGCTACTGTCACACCCTATTTGGAAGGTGTTTGCATGCTGGGTAAGTAGTGTGCAGACCTTATCGCCAGACAGTCATGCAATGTCATCTGTAGTATGATGGGTGTGTTGTTGGCACGTGTAGTCGTGTGTCTGCTACTGTCACACCCTATTTGGAAGGTGTTTGCATGCTGGGTAAGTAGTGTGCAGACCTTATCGCCAGACAGTCATGCAATGTCATCTGTAGTATGATGGGTGTGTTGTTGGCACGTGTAGTCGTGTGTCTGCTACTGTCACACCCTATTTGGAAGGTGTTTGCATGCTGGGTAAGTAGTGTGCAGACCTTATCGCCAGACAGTCATGCAATGTCATCTGTAGTATGACGGTTGTATTGTTGGCACGTGTAGTCGTGTGTCTGCTACTGTCACACCCTATTTGGAAGGTGTTTGCATGCTGGGTAAGTAGTGTGCAGACCTTATCGCCAGACAGTCATGCAATGTCATCTGTAGTATGACGGTTGTATTGTTGGCACGTGTAGTCGTGTGTCTGCTACTGTCACACCCTATTTGGAAGGTGTTTGCATGCTGGGTAAGTAGTGTGCAGACCTTATCGCCAGACAGTCATGCAGCGTCATCTGTAGTATGATGGGTGTGTTGTTGGCACGTGTAGTCGTGTGTCTGCTACTGTCACACCCTATTTGGAAGGTGTTTGCATGCTGGGTAAGTAGTGTGCAGACCTTATCGCCAGACAGTCATGCAGCGTCATCTGTAGTATGATGGGTGTGTTGTTGGCACGTGTAGTCGTGTGTCTGCTACTGTCACACCCTATTTGGAAGGTGTTTGCATGCTGGGTAAGTAGTGTGCAGACCTTATCGCCAGACAGTCATGCAATGTCATCTGTAGTATGATGGGTGTGTTGTTGGCACGTGTAGTCGTGTGTCTGCTACTGTCACACCCTATTTGGAAGGTGTTTGCATGCTGGGTAAGTAGTGTGCAGACCTTATCGCCAGACAGTCATGCAGCGTCATCTGTAGTATGATGGGTGTGTTGTTGGCACGTGGGGTCGTGGATCTGCTACTGTCACACCCTATTTGGAAGGTGTTTGCATGCTCGGTAAGTAGTGTGCAGACCTTATCGCCAGACAGTCATGCAATGTCATCTGTAGTATGATGGGTGTGTTGTTGGCACGTGTAGTCGTGTGTCTGCTACTGTCACACCCTATTTGAAGGGTGTTTGCATGCTGGGTAAGTAGTGTGCAGACCTTTTCGCCAGACAGTCATGCAATGTCATCTGTAGTATGATGGGTGTGTTGTTGGCACGTGTAGTCGTGTGTCTGCTACTGTCACACCCTATTTGGAAGGTGTTTGCATGCTGGGTAAGTAGTGTGCAGACCTTATCGCCAGACAGTCATGCAGCGTCATCTGTAGTATGATGGGTGTGTTGTTGGCACGTGTAGTCGTGTGTCTGCTACTGTCACACCCTATTTGGAAGGTGTTTGCATGCTGGGTAAGTAGTGTGCAGACCTTATCGCCAGACAGTCATGCAACGTCATCTGTAGTATGACGGTTGTATTGTTGGCACGTGTAGTCGTGTGTCTGCTACTGTCACACCCTATTTGGAAGGTGTTTGCATGCTGGGTAAGTAGTGTGCAGACCTTATCGCCAGACAGTCATGCAGCGTCATCTGTAGTATGATGGGTGTGTTGTTGGCACGTGGGGTCGTGGATCTGCTACTTTCACACCCTACTTGGGGGGTGTTTGCATGCCGGGTTAGTAGTGTGCAGACCTTATCGCCAGACAGTCATGCAACGTCATCTGTAGTATGCCAGGTGTTTTGTTGGCACGTGGTCTCGTGTTGAAGGCAAGGTAAGGCCTTCACCCTCAATATGACGTGGCAAAGGAATGATGCAAACATACCTCGCGCCCTCCAAGCGATACCTCTTCATGGCCTAGAATACCTCCAGAAACCAAATGAGCTTGAACAAAAAAGATATACTACGATTATTCCAATGTCTTTGGCTCAGACTGCAGAAACAGTTGCGTAATAACGTACCATCATTTGGACTTTTTGTTGACCTGTGGTATTATATAAAGCTAATAAAGGAGTTAATAGAGATCTATTAGATGGATGTTAAGACTTCTGATTAGTGATTCTCTTGGTAAAAACAAATTATTAACTATTAGTATTGTATTGAATTCTCGTAATACCGGGCCGAACAATTAAGAACCGTGTACGTAGGCACCCAATGGAAACGCAAGATTGCTAGCGCATAGTTTTATAATTTTAAGCAAGTTATTTATAAGAATTAAAAAGCACCTATAAACTACGACGCGAAACGATGGATAAACCATCATGCTTTGCCGTGGGTGCGAGACACATCAATTTGGTTCTAAACCCAAGCACGTTCATGTCGATAAATAATATTATTAAACTTCCTATCACTTTCACGTTTTCTGAGTTATTCCACTGAGACTTGGTTTTCTAATTCCACTCCTGTGGGCGAGCGCGATCACGAACACAGACGATGTCCTTGGATCGAGCCATGACGTCATCACCCAGGAGTCGCGTCCCAAGGACTCAGTTCACCCCCGTAGGTCGACCCGAGGTGGTTTCACCCGCAGAATTACGCGATGCAGAACTAATGGGTGTTCCAACGTTACTTAGTTTACCGGTGAGTTTCTGCAGTGTATTACCGAGAATAAATAAATAAATAAAATAAATTCATATTTAGAGTCTACCCACTCAGTAACTAAACTGATTTGTAGTGGGGGACTTTAATTTAAAGTGACTAACCCAACCCTGTAGGCTTCGAACACCATCGACGAGTGAGCGATAACCAATCAAAGATTGATATTTCAAATACGAAACATATGAATCAGTGATTGGACAGTGCGAACACATGCGGACAAATGCCACAATCAACAAAGCCGATTCAGAATAACTTTGAATTTATTGAGTGCTTCGTTGCAAGGACGGCTCCAAAGTCACCGTTTACTTATTTCTAAGCCAAGAAGTAATGGAATTGAATCCACATTAGAAGTTAAAAAACTTTTACCTGAAGCGGGATTGGTATCCGGGACCTTCTGCATTGGAAGCAGTACATGTGTACAGTAGAAGTAAGCTAGAAGATTTGAAATTTATTTAGAGAATGTTAGAATGCATTCCCCGGTTCGGGGTTGAGTTTTTGTAAATATACCTAAATCTATCGGTATGGTACTGCGTGGCGTATGTAAGGGGTGACTTTGTAGCCGTCATAGCAACGACGCACATAATACATTGTATAGTTCCCTTCTCACCCAAGGTCTACTTGATCTCCGCCTAGCGGAGGCTCGTAGTTCGACGAGCCTCTGCTAGGCGGAGATCAAGTAGACCTTGTTCTCACTCTTCCTCCCCTCTCAAAGGCAGTGTCCGTAACCGAGTTAGAAGACAATTAATAATATACGTTTATTTATATTATGTCTGTGTATGCTTCGTTAACAATATACAATTTGTTGTGACGTTTGGCATAACGCTCGCTTTGCGCGATGTCCACAAGCAATTCTAGAGTTGATTTGTAGTTCTACAGGGATAATTAGTTCTTAGTTCTACCTTTAGAGTAATTTAGTGCGCGTCAGTCGTCGGCCGCGTAGAACGAACATCGCTCGAGGTAACTAGGACCCTTTGGTGGCGGTGCAGCTTCACTTTCAGTGAGTAAACAATTTGGTGGAAGTGCAGCTTCACTACCAGTGAGTTGACACTTTGGTGGAGGCGCCGGGTAGAAAGTAACTTCATTCTCAGTGAGTTAACACTTTGGTGGAAGTGCCGGGTAGAGAGAAGCTTCACTTCCAGTGAGTTAACACTTTGGTGGAGGTGCCGGGTAGAGAGTAGATTCATTCTCAGTGAGTTAACACTTTGGTGGAGGTGCCGGGTAGAAAGTAACTTCATTCTCAGTGAGTTAACACTTTGGTGGAAGTGCCGGGTAGAGAGAAGCTTCACTTTCAGTGAGTTAACACTTTGGTGGAGGTGCCGGGTAGAGAGTAGCTTCACTTTCAGTAAGTTAACACTTTGGTGGAGGTGCCGGGTAGAGAGTAGCTTCACTTTCAGTGAGTTTACACTTTGGTGGAGGTGCCAGTGAGTTTACACTTTGTTGGAGTTGCTCGGTAGAGAGTAGCTTCACTTTCAGTGAGTTAACACTTTAATGGAGGTGCCGGGTAGAGAGTAGCTTCACTTTCAGTGAATAAACACTTTGTAGGAGGTGCCGGGTAAAGAGTAGCTTCACTTTCAGTGAGTTCACTTTGGTGGGGGTGCCGGGTAGAGAGAAGCTTAACTTTTAGTGAGTTTACACTTGGGTGGAGGTGCCGGGTAGAGTTTAGCTTCACTTTCAGTGAGTTCACACTTTGTTGGAGGTGCCGGGTAGAGAGCAGCTTCACTTTCAGTGAGTTCACACTTTGGTGGAGGTGCCGGGTAGAGAGTAGCTTCACTTTCAGTGAGTTAACACTTTGATGGAGGTGCCGGGTAGAGAGCAGCTTCACTTCCAGTGAGTTAACACTTTGGTGGAGGTGCCGGGTAGAGAGTAGCTTCATTCTCAGTGAGTTAACACTTTGGTGGAGGTAACGGGTAGAGAGTAACTTCATTCTCAGTGAGTTAACACTTTGGTGGAAGTGCCGGGTAGAGAGAAGCTTCACTTTCAGTGAGTTAACACTTTGGTGGAGGTGCCGGGTAGAGAGTAGCTTCACTTTCAGTATGTGAACACTTTGGTGGAGGTGCCGGGTAGAGATTAGCTTCACTTTCAGTGAGTTTACACTTTGGTGGAGGTGCCAGTGAGTTTACACTTTGTTGGGGTTGCTCGGTAGAGAGTAGCTTCACTTTCAGTGAGTTAACACTTTAATGGAGGTGCCGGGTAGAGAGTAGCTTCACTTTCAGTGAATAAACACTTTGGTGGAGGTGCCGGGTAGAGAGTAGCTTCACTTTCAGTGAGTTCACACTTTGGTGGGGGTGCCGGGTAGAGAGAAGCTTCACTTTCAGTGAGTTTACACTTGGGTGGAGGTGCCGGGTAGAGTTTAGCTTCACTTTCAGTGAGTTCACACTTTGTTGGAGGTGCCGGGTAGAGAGCAGCTTCACTTTCAGTGAGTTCACACTTTGGTGGAGGTGCCGGGTAGAGAGTAGCTTCACTTTCAGTGAGTTAACACTTTAGTGGAGGTGCTGGGTAGAGAGCAGGTTCACTTGTAGTGAGTTAACACTTTGGTGGAGGTGCCGGGTAGAGAGCAGCTTCACTTTCAGTGAGTTAACACTTTGGTGGAGGTGACGGGTAGAGAGCAGCTTCACTTTCAGTGAGTTAACACTTTGGTGGAGGTGCCGGGTAGAGAGCAGCTTCACTTTCAGTGAGTTAACACTTTGGTGGAGGTGCCGGGTAGAGAGCAGCTTCACTTTCAATGTCTTAACACTTTGGTGGAGGTGCCGGGCAGAGAGTAGCTTCACTTTCAGTAAGTTAACACTTTGGTGGAGGTGCCGGGTAGAGAGTAGCTTCACTTTCAGTGAGTTTACACTTTGGTGGAGGTGCCAGTGAGTTTACACTTTGTTGGGGTTGCTCGGTAGAGAGTAGCTTCACTTTCAGTGAGTTAACACTTTAATGGAGGTGCCGGGTAGAGAGTAGCTTCACTTTCAGTGAATAAACACTTTGGTGGAGGTGCCGGGTAGAGAGTAGCTTCACTTTCAGTGAGTTCACACTTTGGTGGGGGTGCCGGGTAGAGAGAAGCTTCACTTTCAGTGAGTTTACACTTGGGTGGAGGTGCCGGGTAGAGTTTAGCTTCACTTTCAAAGAGTTCACACTTTGTTGGAGGTGCCGGGTAGAGAGCAGCTTCACTTTCAGTGAGTTCACATTTTGGTGGAGGTGCCGGGTAGAGAGTAGCTTCACTTTCAGTGAGTTAACACTTTGGTGGAGGTGCCGGGTAGAGAGCAGCTTCACTTTCAATGAGTTAACACTTTGGTGGAGGTGCCGGGTAGAGAGCAGCTTCACTTTCAATGTATTAAGACTTTGGTGGAGGTGCCTGGCAGAGAGTAGCTTCACTTTCAGTGAGTTAACACTTTGGTGGAGGTGCCGGGTAGAGAGTAGCCTCACTTTCAGTGAGTTTACACTTTGGTGGAGGTGCCAGTGAGTTTACACTTTGTTGGGGTTGCTCGGTAGAGAGTAGCTTCACTTTCAGTGAGTTAACACTTTAATGGAGGTGCCGGGTAGAGAGTAGCTTCACTTTCAGTGAATAAACACTTTGGTGGAGGTGCCGGGTAGAGAGTAGCTTCACTTTCAGTGAGTTAACACTTTGGTGGGGGTGCTGGGTAGAGAGAAGCTTCACTTTCAGTGAGTTTACACTTGGGTGGAGGTGCCGGGTAGAGTTAAGCTTCACTTTCAGTGAGTTCACACTTTGTTGGAGGTGCCGGGTAGAGAGCAGCTTCACTTTCAGTGAGTTCACACTTTGGTGGAGGTGCCGGGTAGAGAGCAGCTTCACTTTCAGTGAGTTAACACTTTGGTGGAGGTGCCGGGTAGAGAGCAGCTTCACTTTTGGTGAGTTAACACTTTGGTGGAGGTGCCGGGTAGATAGCAGCTTCACTTTCAGTGAGTTAACACTTTGGTTGAGGTGCCGGGTAGAGAGAAGCTTCACTTTCAGTGAGTTAACACTTTGGTGGAGGTGCCGGGTAGAGAGCAGCTTCACTTTCAGTGAGTTAACACTATGGATGAGGGCCGGGTAGAGAGCAGCTTCACTTTCAGTGAGTTAACACTTTGGTGGAGGTGCCGGGTGGAGAGCAGCTTCACTTTCAGTGAGTTAACACTTTGGTGGAGGTGCCGGGTAGAGAGCAGCTTAACTTGCAATGAGTTAACACTTTGGTGGAGGTGCCGGGTAGAGAGCGGCTTCACTTTCAGTGAGTTAACACTTTGGTGGAGGTGCCGGGTAGAGAGCAGCTTCACTTTCAGTGAGTTAACACTTTGGTGGAGGTGCCGGGTAGAGAGTAGCTTCACTTTCAGTGAGTTAACACTTTGGTGGAGGTGCCGGGTAGAGAGTAGCTTATTTTTTAGTAGTTAAAGGAGGAGATACTATGTTGTATGAACTACAAAGTAAAAACGAATCAAATGGAAAAGTAAACGTGAAAAAAATCATTTATTTTCTCTTTTCTTGGCTAAGAGGGTAAAGGAGATAGCAACAGCGAGGTAATGTGATACGGCACTCAATCTCTAGGTAGGATACAGTAGGCACCTACCCTTAGCGGCTTGGCCTACCCAAAACAGTGTTTTATCGCACTATATCAAACTATTTTTAAGAATAGGTTTGCATAATTTTCCTGTCCGGTGACACGATTTAAAATGTGACATTTTACAAATTTTCATCCTAATTGCCCCCAAACCCCACTAATTGCGCTTTTCTAGCAAAAACGTTCAACATAGTGGTCCATCTCCACATCAAACTGTTCGATTGCTTCAGGTGGACGGCTCCGAGCGAGCTACACCCGTCTGGCTGGAGCGCAGCCTCAACAAACTAGACAGCACCACCACCGGCTCCCAGATTCTAGTCATCAACCATCCCCAATCGGCCGACGGATCCCAGGGGATGAGCAGAAGACTGGCTGGAAGTCTGGACACCATAAGTATTCACTCGCCTGAAGAGAGGTCATTCATCCGGGGTCAGAATGCACCTGTTGACCCCGACGTTCTACTGGAGAGAGAAGCCAAACGACAGAAGGCGCTCGAGCTACAGAACGCCATTAGGCAACAGGTGGGGAACACCTTACCGTACTTCTATAAGAGCAGGACACCATGCAGGTGCTTTTAGGTCCCGCTGCCAGTAGGAGCTCTAGCAGCAAGTAGTAGCAACAAGTGGCCAGTCACTCTTGGCCGAGATTGACAACTGATACTTAAGGAGACAATAGTCTGCAGACCAGTTTGTCTCAGGTCCAACTGACAGTAGGAGCTCTAGCAGCAAGTAGTAGCCACAAGTGGCCAGTCACTCTAGCCCGAGATTGACAACTGATACTTAAGCAGACAATAGTCTGCAGACCAGTTTGCCTCAGGTCCCACTGACAGTAGGAGCTCTAGCAGCAAGTAGTAGCAACAAGTGGCCAGTCACTCTTGGCCGAGATTGTCAACTGATACTTATTAGGGGAACTTAAAGTACGTTACAATTATGTTTGTTTTCAGTTGGAAGAAAGAGATCGAAAACGAAAAGCAGACATCGAAAGGCGGATAAAAGAAGAACGAGACGAGGATGACAGAATACGAAAAGAGAGAGAGAGGGAACGACAGCGGGTTGACGATGAACAACGGAAGAAGAAGGAGAAAGAGGTAAGTTATCCGAGTCCCGTGATATTAGTAAGAGGCCAGTATCAAAACTATGATTGTATCTAGTTGTTTGGTTCTCACTAGCGTCACAGTTAAACCGTATATTGTCCCACGTGTTGTGTAAATTATCGATCTTGTGACGTCGGGATTAGTTTATGTAAGTGGTATTTACGGTCCGTGAAAATTGAAATCAATTCTACTAGGAAAACGCTCCGCGTTGTCGGATGAACGATATTTTTCAATGTATCTGTATGTACAAATCATTTGCATATTATATTACTTTTACAAAGAAAAAATACCTTGGTAATAAACTTAGATTTTTTTTACAACATCGTGGCGTAAGTTACAACCGTAGAACGTTTTACCGTACTCTACTCAATTCGGGCTAATTCATTAACTACTTAACTTATCTGTGTGTAGAAAGTGGCGAAATGTATATATACAGGCTAGATCTTAAACGTGATATTATTAAATCTTACAACAACCACTTAAACCGTACAAAAAGCATTTAAAATAGTCGGCAAAATTTGTAGTTAACTATTGCATGTCTGTCGTAAAAGTCATCAAACATAAACGCCATTGTTGCCGCTCAATTACAGCTATCGAAATTCCAAATGTAGGCTACAGCAGACAGCTTGAAAGGTCTGTATGCATCCGCCAGTTTTGCTGCATACTATGTAGATCTAACTTCAATGGTCCTCAAATGCGAATAATATTAGTGGAACACTTTAAATAATGCAATATAAATTCCCGTAAATAGTATGTTTTAACAAAATGGCGGTTAAAGCTACAATTCAAAAAAATAAAAAATGTTAAACCTACAATTCTTATCACACAGAAGGAGCCTAACATGAGACAAGCCTATAACTAACAGACCTATACGACCACTTCTCAGGCCACCGCTCGCTCAAAAAATAATTTTCATTACTTTTCACATTTCCTCCTTACGCTCGTATGACGATATAAGTTCCCGTATTTCATTATAGTCCTTATTAATTAATCCCGTGTTATGTAGTAAGATAGGCAAACCTTCCTTCAATAACCATTGTCAGGTTTAAACTAGGCCTTTACCTAGAAATATCATTTCCATCTTAGAGACAGCCGAACGGGTAGGGGCAGTGGCGTAACTAAGGGGGGGGGGGGGTTTAGGGGGTTTAAACCCCCCCCGAAACTACCTCGAGAATGATTTTACTTAATACTTCATTTACTTAATACTATATTGTAAGATCCTTAAACCACTTCAGTGTATAACAATCGCAACAAACAACATTTTCATTATATTTATCATACCATGCACTTCACTTAGATAAGATATATAATTTCTTTCAAAAATTCAATTATATTATTTATGTGTTCATCTACAAGTAATACACCTTTCGCTCGAACCAGTAAAAGTGAGGGTACCTATAAATAAAAATGCATTAATCTAATATTACAATATCACGGTCTGTGAATTAAAATTTAAATAACGTATGTGACTTGTGACCACAATGTTTCACTTTATGTTGAGATTATATTGAACAACCATAAAAAAAAAATTAAACATACAATTTCTATGCAATTCTTATTTAGAACTATTCTACTGTAACACTGTAACTTCAATATAATGCAAACACTTGAGTAGTGGTTCGAGTAGTATTCTTTGAGTCCAAAAGGCACGAAATAATTATAGAAGTGAAAAAAAAATTTCACCTTCGGCGAAATGGCCTCCGGCGGCTGGGGCTTCGCCCCGGACCCCTTTCAATCCCCTCATCTCACTTTTCCCTAATAACCCCCCCCCCTCGAAATAATTCCTAGTTACGCCACTGGGTAGGGGCACTTCACAGTGTCCCGACCTCATTAGGCTTTTGTCGGCCAGGGTTCGAATCCCACACACACCAATAAATACATGTAACTATTGTGTACATAATTCAGTAATAAGAAGTAAGAACCGATTTATGTGAGGGCCATCGACGTAGGCCGGTCACGATGTGCATAGCTAATTTATTTACTTTGGTGAGAGATCGCTCAGTAGCTGCTAGATGTCGCCATATGTACCGTTGTGCGCTGCAACGCAGGTCGGTATAGCAATCTCCTATTATATGCTATTTCTTCTGATAAAATATACACATCGACAGCCGAACGGGTAGGGGCACCTCACAGTGTCCCGACCTTACTAGGCTTTTGTCGGCCTAGGTTCGAGTCACGCCCGGTACTGTTTTTTTTCTTACTTTTGTCTGTTTATTTTATTTGCATTGAAACAAGATTGTATAATTGAATGTATATTATTAGGGTTCAAGTTTCGGCTAGAACTTTTTTTTTTAGGTACCTTACTTCGTGTTTTTATTTTTACATCATTGCAACCAGATTGTAAAATATTCACTATTTACCACGTATCGTTATTTGAGCTCACCTCTAATTTTACTTTCTTGTCAGAAGGAGCACAGTCCTACAGACTAACAACCCTACGACCACGCTTCTCTCAGGCCACCGCTCGTTCAAAAAATAACTTTCATTACTTTTCACATTTATAGTCCTTACGACCCGTATGACGGTATAAGTTCCCGTACCACATGTACCGTTGTAACAATGTTGTCTTATATGCTATTTGTTCCTGGAATTCATACACTTCGACAGCCGAACGGGTAGGGGCGCCTCACAGCGTCTCGACCTTACTAGGCTTTTGTCGGCCTAGGTTCGAGTCACGGTCGGTTCTGGTTTTTTAAATCTTTATTTTTACTTTGTCAGTATATTTGATTTGCATTGAAACAAGATTGTATTATTGAATGTTTATTTATTTCTTTGATCTTGGCTACACTCTTACAATTCTGTAATTTTCATTATTACCCTTAGAAAGTGCCTACGTCTTTCACTTATCATTATATCAGCAAGCAGCCTAGCATGAGACTTGCCAAAAGACCCACGCTTCTCTCAAGCAAACGCTCCCTCAAAAATAATTATCATTACTTCAGGTTTCCTTCCCTACACTCGTATATCGACATAAGTTTCTGTACTTCATTTGTTCATTATATACATTATCCCATGTAGGCCTAAATGACATAAAAATTTGTGGGCTATTTCACACAAAAAACATCCAAAATTGACTTCCTCCTCTATCTCTAAATTATTATCCAAGCCTGTATGTAAAATATAATCGCATTTTAAAAATTAAACAACACATTGGTTGACATTGGTTACCATATAATTATCAATTTGCTTTTAGTTGAGTCTGTACAGTACAGTACAGTGTACCTGTACATATTGGATTTACAATAACTACACTACTCTAAAAACTGAGGATAGTGAAAACTTCTTTCAATAACCGGTTTAAGTTATGCCTTTATCTCATACATCTCCATCTTAGAGACAGCCGAACGGGTAGGGGCACTTCACAGTGTTCCGACCTCAGTAGGCTTTTGTCGGCCAGGGTTCGAGTCCCGGCTGGAACTTTTTTTTTAGGTACTTCGTTACTTTAGTTTTATTTCATTGCAACCAGATTGTATAATATTCACTATTTACCACGTATCGTTATTTGAGCTCAGCTCTGATTTTCATTATTACATTTAGAAGGAGCCTACGTTCTTGTCACACAGAAGGAGCCTAGCATGAGACAGACCTACAACTAACAGCCCTATGACCGCCTCTCAGGCCACCGCTCGTTCAGAAAATAATACTATTCAATACATTTCACATTTCCTCCTTACGCCCGTATGACGATATAAGTACCCGTACTTTATTATACACATTATTAATAATCCCCATGTAGTAAGATAAACAATCCTTCCTTCAATAACCATTGGCAGGTTTAATCTAGGCCTTTATCTAGCAGTAAAATTTTCATCTTAGAGTGGCCGAACGGGTAGGAGCATGTCACAGTGTCCCGACCTCAGTACGCTTTTGTCACTTCGGGTTCGATTCCCACACATAACTTTTTTTTATGTATTTTACGTTATATGAAAACAATGTAATTTATCTCACATCAACACCATGGCAAAATAAGGTTTTCTAGAGTCTAGACTAGAACTTTCTCTGATTTGTTGAGATCCCTTTTAGCCTACAAAACCGGAACCCCCTTCACTAGGGCGCTATAGACCTACCAGTAAGAAATATACTCTAGGCAAGAATAAATATAATTTCTTTGTTACATTAGGATGAAAATACCTTGTGCAGGGAGTAATAATTATCAAAATTAGGCCTAAATACACTTGTGTATAATAATTGTTTACATAATTCAGTAATAAGAACAGATTTATGTGAGGGGCGGATCATTAGTTATGTGATTCCATATGGATCCAAATATGGTCCTCTTTGTATAGCAGTTTTAAACCTACATTATTTTAATCGACGTAGGCCTAGGCCTACTTGAGAGTTAGGTCATACGACGTCGGCCTTTTTGTCGCCTCGATGTCTCGTGTCGTGTGAGAGTTCATTCACAAGCTGCTAGATGTCGCCACATGTACCGTTGTGCGTCGCGCGGCTAGGTCAGTAACAATATTGTCTTATATGTTATATTTTCTTCTGTCATTAATTACACATCGACAGCCGAACGGGTAGGGGCGCCTCACAGTGTCCCGACCTTACTAGGCTTTTGTCGGCCAGGGTTCGCGTCGCGTCCGGAACTTTATTTTTTACTTTTTTTATATTTTTATTTCAATTGCAACATGATTGTATAATAATTAATAATAATCAGCATGTATTTTTATTAGAGGAAAGTTTGTAAACGCTATAATGCTTTTGGCTTGATTTGATTTTGTTAACACTTAAACCTTAAATCTTAAATAAGTGGCGTTTACACACTTTCCTAAGGTTATAAAGATTTAAGGAAACCATTGCAACGTTAGCTCTTATGCCTAAAATTCTAAGCCCAACCAATGAGAAGTGACGTTTTATAAATCTGGCCAATGGTAGCGATCCTAAGTAAAACAGTTAGGAAAATAAAACCTTAAATCTTAAATCTTTGATATATTGTGTGTAAACCGACCATTGCATTCGCAGGAAGTCTTATTTCTTTGTATTGTCAGAATCATCATTTAATCATTCTATCAGGCGCGGACTGGCTAGGGATGCCGGGATGCGATCGTATCCCGGACCCAATGTCCCGGGCATCTAGGCAAATCCGGGATCTTTGGCAGTTCGGCCCCCCGTCTGCCACCAGAAACCTCCTATGATGTAAATACTTATCTGTGTATTGCTAAAAAATCTGGGCGGAATGCACAGTCGAGTTAAGTATGTGATTTGTTTATGGTTGCTATAAAGTTTGTTCTTATGGAAAATAGCATAAATTATAATAAAACTTTTCCATAGCAACAAATCCTGTACTAAACTTGACACTCTTGACAGGGCAAAGAGTAGTCTCTACGTCACAAACCGCAGAAAATGTTCATTTTTAAATTATATCTCAAGATTGCAACAAGAAATCGAAAATCTAAATCAGCAGCGAACTTTGTTTTGGTAAGCCCTACAGATTGAATAAAATATTATAACCATAAGCGTAGTATTTTGATTATAATTCGATAATTAGTAATTAAATTGATTATTTATAAAAAAACATACTGATTATAATTTAAGTCACGACTTAGCGCATTCAATGTGTAGGGTTTACTAAACCGCAGTGCGCTGTTGATTAAGATTTTCGATTTCGAAGCCCATTCTTGTGATATAATTTAAAAATGAAAATTTTGTGCGGTTTTTGACGTAGAGGTATCCTTCCCTGTTAACCCTTACCCACTCACACTGGTAGGGTGGCTTCTGTTAATCATGTCCTAAAATTGCATTTTAGGCCATACAATTCAATGCAACCCCAAGAAAAAATTTACGCCTCCGGCGTAATTGCCTCCGGCGGCTGGGGCTTCGCCCCAGACCCTAGCTGCGCCACGCTACCTCGTGCGGGCCCCCCCAAAACCCAGCATGCCGGGCCATCCCAGTCCGCCCCTGTCCAAACCTTTTACCAAGTGTCGGCATTGTTAGTGTGGACATAAATGTAAAACATAATTTAAATCCGTCAATAGGCTTTAATTTAAAAAATTAAAACTGGATTTGTTTCACTAATTAATCTATTGTAGGTTGGCATCTCGACGGTTTTTACTGGTTATGTTAACAGCATCTAGTTTAGTGGTCAAGAGTATTGACTTAAAATTTCAGCCAAATCTGTCAAAACCGTTTGACCTCTGCGTGACGAACAAGACTTTGACACACTCAGACAAAGCGCCGATCGAGTTGAATGGAGAGATTCACTCCGCTTAGCTACGCTCGTCTAATAAACAAAACTAATGAAACTTATAACACACGATTATGAATTCTCTAAATGTTGCCGCTTAAACTTTAAAAATTTGGGTAAAACTGAGTAAGTTAACTATATTTTCTATACTAGCTCAATAGATTATGAAACGGTGTCAATAAAAAGCGATTTATTTGGAGGAAGGTAAACGCGTTTTAAAATGAAACCTGTCTAATGTAAATTGCTAGTTTTTATTTCGATCAATTAAAGAATACTTAGTACTCGATTTTTAATCCATCCTCAAGGAATTTGATTCCTAACGCGTCTGGTTTCGAGGCATGTGTATTATTGGTTACTGGTATAAAGTTGAGAAACTGTAAGAATGACGGTTCCCTCCTTATCCCCTCCACAGCGACCGGACCCCCCTCAACTCCATGAAACAGCAAACTGAAACAAACTGATTTTCAGTTACGTATTTCATTTTGTCAGGTTGTCACGGAGTTGAGGGGGGTCGGGTAGCGGTGGAGGGGATATGGAGGGGGCCGTCATTCTTACAGTTTCTCAACTATAACTACCAGCTCGTGGCCTGTGACAATGTACAGTGGTTGCATGATGACGATATCGAGGTTTCCTAACGTGTCTTATCCCAACGCAGGAGAAGGAAGCCCAGAAGGCGAGGGCGATGCAAGAAGCGCTCGAGAACGCCGACAAAGTCGCGCGGGAGGAACGAAGTCGAGCGAACCGGAAGCACGTGTTGCAAAACCTTCCAGACTTCCCCAAGGCGATCCAGTGCAACGCCTGCCTCACCAGCACACCTCCCGACGGAAACTGCTTCCACAACACGTCAGAAGAAGACTTTAGCCCCGCCCACCACACAGAAACCGACCCCCAACCGGTCAAAGAAGTCGCTCAAATCAAAGATACCGTCGACGTCGAACAAGAAAAGGGACAAGGAAGGAAAGTTTCTAACAAAACGAGTGTAAACGTGGTGACTGTGAATAGGAGTTCGGTGAAAAGTGAGATGACTGACGGAAGAAAGGAGGGGGTTATAATTGAAGCAGAGCCGATAATGTCACCGGAAGGGATTCCCATTGTAGTCGGCAGCGACATTCTTCAAGGTCACCAGATATTCCAAGGTCAAGAAATGCTCAAAGGTAAGGATAGTCGAAATATATTTAATTTCATGCTTAATTTCTATCTAAGGAATATCATTGTGATATATCATATTATTCAGTCTATGGTTCCAAAAACCTATGCTTTGGACAATATTTTCCTCGATCTACAGAGCTCGGATGTTAATGCCCGGTTTCCATGTTTTTACGTCAGTCGTTAGCCAATCGTAGCCATTTACTCCAACGCTGGCACCGCTCTCTCGACCATCGTCGAGAATACTACGGGCTACGGTTGGCCATCGTACCACGTCAACGTCCGACGTAAAAGCGTGGGAACCGGCCATAAGAAAGAAGCATTGACAATTACCGTACAATGACTTGTATTGATGATGTATTTGCAGCAAAGATTCGTTGACAATTGGTTGGCATGGGAAGACACATAGCTGGCAGTTGTAAATAATGCTGACTGTTGCTTTCAAAGATGTTCTATTCCATGGTTTTCGTTCATATTGATACTATTGGCGCTTTGACATCACACAGTCCTACAGATGGGACAAAGTCACAAACAATCGGTTGCTAGGCAATTCCATGCTTGCAAATTGTAGTTTCAAAACAATTTAAATTGCGTTATTAAATTAGGGGTTTATGGCTGATATCGCGAACACAACAGCGCCACCTTGTGCTGCTACAGGCCACCCGATGCTGCAAGGCCAGGACATGCAAGGCGGTGTACAACTAGCGCTTCTCATGGAGCAGACAGGTAGACTGCTCACTCCCATGCAGCAAGTACCGGAGAGTGTTGTACCTTGTGTTGCTTGCAGGCCACCCGATGCTGCAAGGCCAGGACATGCAAGGCGGTGTACAACTAGCGCTACTCATGTCGCCGGGCCTACTCATGGAGCAGACAGGTAGACTGCTCACTCCCATGCAGCAAGTACCGGAGAGTGTTGTACCTTGTGTTGCTTGCAGGCCACCCGATGCTGCAAGGCCAGGACATGCAAGGCGGTGTACAACTAGCGCTTCTCATGGAGCAGACAGGTAGACTGCTCACTCCCATGCAGCAAGTACCGGAGAGTGTTGTACCTTGTGTTGCTTGCAGGCCACCCGATGCTGCAAGGCCAGGACATGCAAGGCGGTGTACAACTAGCGCTTCTCATGTCGCCGGGCCTACTCATGGAGCAGACAGGTAGACTGCTCACCCCCAGCAAGTACCGGAGGGCGGGCAGAGAGTGTTCTACACAGACCGATGTGGACATTGTTGCCACAGCCAGGGAGGCGAGGAGGAAGGCGCAGAGGAAGGTCCGGATGAAGGAAAGGGACAAGTACGGCAACATTGCAGTTATTTCACTCAGTACTGTAGTTTGAAAACTGGCCAACCACGTAATTAAAGGATCAGTCAGGTGATAAACTAAAAAATCTCCAATGAGTCATAAGTGCATGAAATTCAGTTATGTGTAAAATAGTATTGATATAGGTTGCTTCAGTGCAAGAAAAAAAATAGGTAACATTTAGCTATTCTATAAGATTCACTTCCCCATCTCTGCTGCATTTTTCTTCTAAAGCGTAGTACAGCTGTATGAGTTCTGATGTCGCTAACGCCTGCCTGATAGACAGAGGACTCATTGTGTAATACGAGTCCAGCCAGCACTTCGCGAAACACTCGGCCACTGCGGACAGTACCGCTCAAAACAGATTGCAACTTTTCTTCACATCAAGTCACAAGAAAATTAATTGCAGGGCATTTTGTAGAAGTGCACATTTGTACCAAGAAGCATGTTATCGGTAGGGAACATCATGATCGATTTTTGATAAGTGCCCTATTTTAGCGGTGGGTTTACTATCTTGAGGCAACATTTTTTGTAAATGGGAATTACCATGAGAAAAGTTGCTCGGTGCTACCTGGTAGCAACAAGCCAAAAAATCGCGTTTTCTTTAAATTTTTAACCGCCTGCTTTTAAAGTATGGTATCTTTTAGTCATGTTTTCCATATTTAAGGGTGGACATATACAAATGATAGTTTTTTAGTTTTTCATCTGACTAGCCCTTTAAGTCTCTCACATGGTAACATGTATGACTTCCAAAGCTTTCAACACACGTTACATTAATCATTGTCAGTTTGTCGTTTTGGTTTCGTGTTTTACTGTATATTCTGTCTAGATGAAAAGTGATATCGAAGCTTCACTTGGTGTGGTTGATTCTATTACTATGTAGTGTAATATGTGTGAGTATGTATTGTGATTTGAGCTTGGTTCTGTGTGAATGTTTAACGTTGAATAACGATGAGGTTCAAGTAGATGTAGATTATAGAGATGCATGTAGATTGTAGACAAAAGACGACGCCGAGCCGTTGTTTAGCACACGCGCCATTTTGTCCTACACGAAAACGCGAAGGTCATACCTAGAACCACGCGCTTCTATCTCTCGTGATCAGAAAATGTTCGGAAATTAGATTTTCGTGGCGAGATTTTATCGGACGTGTCTACGAAGTTTGTTGCGTCTTGAAAGACCCCCCCCCCCCTCCCCCCGCCCACTCACACGCAACCCACGAACAAATCACGTGCAGAAGCCCGCGTGGGTTTGTGACCTTGTTATCAGTCCCATTGAGATGCTCTTATCACGTGATAACAGTTATCCCTTTCATTACTAGTGTAGCCGTATGGCAACGGTCGAATTGAAAATTTGTCCCGGCTTTCAAATACATCTCATTTTCAATTCTTAGTGATTTAAAACCTTTAGTTTAAAGTTTTGCCTTCTGGAAATTTTTTACCCGTTTCTTTACCACAACTAGTATCGCTTTTTGAAGTATTTCAAAATGGAGGTGTGTAAAAAGTAGACAATAGACGGATGTATTAAAATGTCCCGGAAAATTGGTATATAAATAATGCTCTCGGGGTTGAACTTAAAATTTGCAAAAATATGGTAATGTTTGAGAAAGTACGTTATTTAACTTGTCTGTCAAAAAAATAAATTTTACTCTGACAAATTTTGAGAATACTCCAAATCCAAAATTTCACTAAATTTGTTAATAATTGATTTTTTAATTCAGAAAAACATTTTTCCATATAAAATAATTAAAACTTTTAGATTATAAACTTGGTGATTTAAGATAACCTACTAAATTAATTCAGGATTTAAAGAGATGTATGTATAAAACATATCCAGCAGTTGATTGTTGCGAGATTGTCCGAAACCTACGGTCACCTACGGTGCTGCCTCAAAAAGGCATAAAAAAAAAAAAAAAAAAAATTTAGATACTAAGCAAGTTTCTCGTTCCCAAAGAAGAAATTTCCTTGAAAGTCGTACATTAATTTTAATTATCGTTCCTATTTGTAACTACAATTATAATGGATCATTAGTAGTAGTTTTGTTTTGCTTTTATTATGATTATTTTCTTCCCACTGACTGTCTGTTTTATATATACATATTTAATTTACATTGTCAGCTCGACCACAAGGATTCCGTTCCTTACGCGAGCTTCCCATAAAAGGGTTTTCAATTTCTTGTATGCAAATATTATATTTTGTTTTCTTATGTTTCATTAATGTTTATTGTTTGTATGTACTAGTGGAAGTATGTTTGCTTTGGGAATAAAATGATCTAAAAATTGAATTTAATTGAATTGAATTGTTTATGACGAGGGAAATGGTAGCCTGTGGGTTTAGTAGATGCACGCATGACTCATTCGAGCTGACAAGTCAAGTCTTGCACGAAGCCTTGCCTTGTTGCGCAACACAAACATTGGCCAACTTATTACTACAATACTACCTACCCAGTCGAACAACCAAACTGTTTGTATCACTTAAAACCTGGCACGGTGATGATTGCATTGGTAAGTAAACTGCTGCCAAACATGCACAGTTACGGCGACATTTCATTTTTAATTGTGCCCAACAAGCAGAAATGAAGGATTATTAATTATTCAGAGTCTAAAACTGAACAAGAAAGAAAACTTTTTTAATTACTTCGTTGACAAATGACAA
Source organism: Isoperla grammatica (assembly GCA_945910005.1). Classification (NCBI taxonomy): domain Eukaryota; kingdom Metazoa; phylum Arthropoda; class Insecta; order Plecoptera; family Perlodidae; genus Isoperla; species Isoperla grammatica. The sequence goes on along the minus strand of OX246743.1, from coordinate 6,175,175 downwards.
AAGTTTGGCGAATTTCCTACAATTATAATAACGATTGCTATTGCGTTCTCTTTCATTCGAGGTTCATGTAACCAGCTTTGGAAGATGTGTTTCTTGCGGATGTCAGGAGATGTAGCAAAATAACGTATTATTGTGAAAAACTGATCACTCTATTACCCGTGAAAATTAAAAAGTGAATTATATGATTTTTATGTAATTGGCCTGTTCTACATTATGTCTACTTGTTTTCGGGCAAAGGCTGTTTGAATTAAAACAGAGATTTAAATTAACAACAAAAACTAGTGTTTGATACAAAACCACTATTTTCACATTTCTAAAGTTAATTTCTTTGTCATATGGAGCTAAAAAAAAATACAAGAGCATAATGTAAGATACATTTATCATTCATGCAGTCTGTAAGGCTTACCAAACCACAGCGCTATGATTCCACAGATTTTCGATTTTGTGTTTCAACCTTGAGATATAATTAAAAAATGAAAATTTTCTGCGGTTTTTGACGTAGAGGTATCCTTCACTCTTCGATTGATTTCCATGTGAGCCAAACATCTGTCCGAGAATGTTGCGAACGAATCGTTTGGCGCCAAGAAACAACAAACTTATCCCCCCCCCCACCCCCCGGGTCACCCCCTAGACAACAGGCGTTCAACTTGAAATCGTGTTATTACATTGTTGGTGCTGTTATTAATTTCACGTTTCAACTCGCTTGCCCCCGAGAAACTCAGAGCGTCGTCGCGCATTGAAAGCTTACTGAACTTGTAACCGCCGCCAATTGATTACATTTCAGATACTTTGTTTGAACTCTGGGTTTGAGTTGAGGTGATGTTGGCTAAAGCTCTGTTCTCATGCTTGCGTTCTTCCAACGCGGCAACAAAATATGTGTAGTAACATTCAACGCATCACGTGATACGTAATAAAGGCACGGGGGTTGGGGGGGGGGGGGTGAGCAACATGTGATGACGTCATGTTATGTCCTCTAGGTCTGCTAGCCTTGAGCGCCCACACCGCGAGTGCAAGCTACCTCTACGCTGCCGCTCTCAGTCGCAGCCTAGAGTGAACCTAGAGGGGGGGGGGGGGGTGAGCAACATGTGATGACGTCATGTTATGTCCTCTAGGTCTGCTAGCCTTGAGCGGCCACACCGCGAGTGCAAGCTACCTCTACGCTGCCGCTCTCAGTCGCAGCCTAGAGTGAACCTAGAGGGGGGGGGGGGTGAGCAACATGTGATGACGTCATGTTATGTCCTCTAGGTCTGCTAGCCTTGAGCGCCCACACCGCGAGTGCAAGCTACCTCTACGCTGCCGCTCTCAGTCGCAGCCTAGAGTGAACCTAGAGGGGGGGGGGGGGGGGGGGTGAGCAACATGTGATGACGTCATGTTATGTCCTCTAGGTCTGCTAGCCTTGAGCGCCCACACCGCGAGTGCAAGCTACCTCTACGCTGCCGCTCTCAGTCGCAGCCTAGAGTGAACCTAGAGGGGGGGGGGGAGCAACATGTGATGACGTCATGTTATGTCCTCTAGGTCTGCTAGCCTTGAGCGGCCACACCGCGAGTGCAAGCTACCTCTACGCTGCCGCTCTCAGTCGCAGCCTAGAGTGAACCTAGAGGGGGGGGGGGGGTGAGCAACATGTGATGACGTCATGTTATGTCCTCTAGGTCTGCTAGCCTTGAGCGCCCACACCGCGAGTGCAAGCTACCTCTACGCTGCCGCTCTCAGTCGCAGCCTAGAGTGAACCTAGAGGGGGGAGGGTGAGCAACATGTGATGACGTCATGTTATGTCCTCTAGGTCTGCTAGCCTTGAGCGCCCACACCGCGAGTGCAAGCTACCTCTACGCTGCCGCTCTCAGTCGCAGCCTAGAGTGAACCTAGAGGGGGGGGGGGGGTGAGCAACATGTGATGACGTCATGTTATGTCCTCTAGGTCTGCCAGCCTTGAGCGCCCACACCGCGAGTGCAAGCTACCTCTACGCTGCCGCTCTCAGTCGCAGCCTAGAGTGAACCTAGAGGAGGGGGGGGGGGGTGAGCAACATGTGATGACGTCATGTTATGTCCTCTAGGTCTGCTAGCCTTGAGCGCCCACACCGCGAGTGCAAGCTACCTCTACGCTGCCGCTCTCAGTCGCAGCCTAGAGTGAACTAGAGGAGGGGGGGGGGGGGTGAGCAACATGTGATGACATCATGTTATGTCCTCTAGGTCTGCTAGCCTTGAGCGCCCACACCGCGAGTGCAAGCTACCTCTACGCTGCCGCTCTCAGTCGCAGCCTAGAGTGAACCTAGAGGGGGGAGGGTGAGCAACATGTGATGACGTCATGTTATGTCCTCTAGGTCTGCTAGCCTTGAGCGCCCACACCGCGAGTGCAAGCTACCTCTACGCTGCCGCTCTCAGTCGCAGCCTAGAGTGAACCTAGAGGGGGGGGGGGGTGAGCAACATGTGATGACGTCATGTTATGTCCTCTAGGTCTGCCAGCCTTGAGCGCCCACACCGCGAGTGCAAGCTACCTCTACGCTGCCGCTCTCAGTCGCAGCCTAGAGTGAACCTAGAGGGGGGGGGTGAGCAACATGTGATGACGTCATGTTATGCCCTCTAGGTCTGCTAGCCTTGAGCGGCCACACCGCGAGTGCAAGCTACCTCTACGCTGCCGCTCTCAGTCGCAGCCTAGAGTGAACCTAGAGGGGGGGGGGGGGGTGAGCAACATGTGATGACGTCATGTTATGTCCTCTAGGTCTGCTAGCCTTGAGCGCCCACACCGCGAGTGCAAGCTACCTCTACGCTGCCGCTCTCAGTCGCAGCCTAGAGTGAACCTAGAGGGGGGGGGTGAGCAACATGTGATGACGTCATGTTATGCCCTCTAGGTCTGCTAGCCTTGAGCGCCCACACCGCGAGTGCAAGCTACCTCTACGCTGCCGCTCTCAGTCGCAGCCTAGAGTGAACCTAGAGGAGGGGGGGGGGGGGTGAGCAACATGTGATGACGTCATGTTATGCCCTCTAGGTCTGCTAGCCTTGAGCGGCCACACCGCGAGTGCAAGCTACCTCTACGCTGCCGCTCTCAGTCGCAGCCTAGAGTGAACCTAGAGGAGGGGGGGGGGGGGGTGAGCAACATGTGATGACGTCATGTTATGTCCTCTAGGTCTGCTAGCCTTGAGCGGCCACACCGCGAGTGCAAGCTACCTCTACGCTGCCGCTCTCAGTCGCAGCCTAGAGTGAACCTAGAGGAGGGGGGGGGGGGGGAGCAACATGTGATGACGTCATGTTATGTCCTCTAGGTCTGCTAGCCTTGAGCGCCCACACCGCGAGTGCAAGCTACCTCTACGCTGCCGCTCTCAGTCGCAGCCTAGAGTGAACCTAGAGGGGGGGGGGGGGGAGCAACATGTGATGACGTCATGTTATGTCCTCTAGGTCTGCTAGCCTTGAGCGCCCACACCGCGAGTGCAAGCTACCTCTACGCTGCCGCTCTCAGTCGCAGCCTAGAGTGAACCTAGAGGGGGGTGGGGGGTGAGCAACATGTGATAACGTCATGTTATGTCCTCTAGGTCTGCTAGCCTTGAGCGCCCACACCGCGAGTGCAAGCTACCTCTACGCTGCCGCTCTCAGTCGCAGCCTAGAGTGAACCTAGAGGGGGGGGGTGAGCAACATGTGATGACGTCATGTTATGTCCTCTAGGTCTGCTAGCCTTGAGCGCCCACACCGCGAGTGCAAGCTACCTCTACGCTGCCGCTCTCAGTCGCAGCCTAGAGTGAACCTAGAGGGGGGGGGGGGAGCAACATGTGATGACGTCATGTTATGTCCTCTAGGTCTGCTAGCCTTGAGCGGCCACACCGCGAGTGCAAGCTACCTCTACGCTGCCGCTCTCAGTCGCAGCCTAGAGTGAACCGAGAGGGGGGGGGGGGGTGAGCAACATGTGATGACGTCATGTTATGTCCTCTAGGTCTGCCAGCCTTGAGCGCCCACACCGCGAGTGCAAGCTACCTCTACGCTGCCGCTCTCAGTCGCAGCCTAGAGTGAACCTAGAGGGGGGGGGGGGGGGTGAGCAACATGTGATGACGTCATGTTATGTCCTCTAGGTCTGCTAGCCTTGAGCGGCCACACCGCGAGTGCAAGCTACCTCTACGCTGCCGCTCTCAGTCGCAGCCTAGAGTGAACCTAGAGGGGGGGGGGGGGGTGAGCAACATGTGATGACGTCATGTTATGTCCTCTAGGTCTGCTAGCCTTGAGCGCCCACACCGCGAGTGCAAGCTACCTCTACGCTGCCGCTCTCAGTCGCAGCCTAGAGTGAACCTAGAGGGGGGGGGGGGAGCAACATGTGATGACGTCATGTTATGTCCTCTAGGTCTGCTAGCCTTGAGCGGCCACACCGCGAGTGCAAGCTACCTCTACGCTGCCGCTCTCAGTCGCAGCCTAGAGTGAACCTAGAGGGGGGGGGGGTGAGCAACATGTGATGACGTCATGTTATGTCCTCTAGGTCTGCTAGCCTTGAGCGGCCACACCGCGAGTGCAAGCTACCTCTACGCTGCCGCTCTCAGTCGCAGCCTAGAGTGAACCTAGAGGGGGGGGGGGGGGTGAGCAACATGTGATGACGTCATGTTATGTCCTCTAGGTCTGCCAGCCTTGAGCGCCCACACCGCGAGTGCAAGCTACCTCTACGCTGCCGCTCTCAGTCGCAGCCTAGAGTGAACCTAGAGGGGGGGGGGGGGGGGGTGAGCGACATGTGATGACGTCATGTTATGTCCTCTAGGTCTGCCAGCCTTGAGCGCCCACACCACGAGTGCAAGCTACCTCTACGCTGCCTCTCTCAGTCGCAGCCTAGAGTGAACCTAGAGGAGGGGGGGGGGGTGAGCAACATGTGATGACGTCATGTTATGTCCTCTAGGTCTGCTAGCCTTGAGCGCCCACACCGCGAGTGCAAGCTACCTCTACGCTGCCGCTCTCAGTCGCAGCCTAGAGTGAACCTAGAGGGGGGGGGGGTGAGCAACATGTGATGACATCATGTTATGTCCTCTAGGTCTGCTAGCCTTGAGCGGCCACACCGTGAGTGCAAGCTACCTCTACGCTGCCGCTCTCAGTCGCAGCCTAGAGTGAACCTAGAGGGGGGGGGGGGGGGTGAGCAACATGTGATGACGTCATGTTATGTCCTCTAGGTCTGCTAGCCTTGAGCGCCCACACCGCGAGTGCAAGCTACCTCTACGCTGCCGCTCTCAGTCGCAGCCTAGAGTGAACCTAGAGGAGGGGGGGGGGGGGAGCAACATGTGATGACGTCATGTTATGTCCTCTAGGTCTGCTAGCCTTGAGCGCCCACACCGCGAGTGCAAGCTACCTCTACGCTGCAGCTCTCAGTCGCAGCCTAGAGTGAACCTAGAGGGGGGGGGGGGGGTGAGCAACATGTGATGACGTCATGTTATGTCCTCTAGGTCTGCTAGCCTTGAGCGCCCACACCGCGAGTGCAAGCTACCTCTACGCTGCCGCTCTCAGTCGCAGCCTAGAGTGAACCTAGAGGGGGGGGGGTGAGCAACATGTGATGACGTCATGTTATGTCCTCTAGGTCTGCTAGCCTTGAGCGCCCACACCACGAGTGCAAGCTACCTCTACGCTGCCGCTCTCAGTCGCAGCCTAGAGTGAACCTAGAGGGGGGAGGGTGAGCAACATGTGATGACGTCATGTTATGTCCTCTAGGTCTGCTAGCCTTGAGCGGCCACACCGCGAGTGCAAGCTACCTCTACGCTGCCGCTCTCAGTCGCAGCCTAGAGTGAACCTAGAGGGGGGAGGGTGAGCAACTTGTGATGACGTCATGTTATGTCCTCTAGGTCTGCTAGCCTTGAGCGCCCACACCGCGAGTGCAAGCTACCTCTACGCTGCCGCTCTCAGTCGCAGCCTAGAGTGAACCTAGAGGGGGGGGGGGGGTGAGCAACATGTGATGACGTCATGTTATGTCCTCTAGGTCTGCTAGCCTTGAGCGCCCACACCGCGAGTGCAAGCTACCTCTACGCTGCCGCTCTCAGTCGCAGCCTAGAGTGAACCTAGAGGAGGGGGGGGGGGGGAGCAACATGTGATGACGTCATGTTATGTCCTCTAGGTCTGCTAGCCTTGAGCGCCCACACCGCGAGTGCAAGCTACCTCTACGCTGCCGCTCTCAGTCGCAGCCTAGAGTGAACCTAGAGGGGGGGGGGGGGGTGAGCAACATGTGATGACGTCATGTTATGTCCTCTAGGTCTGCTAGCCTTGAGCGCCCACACCGCGAGTGCAAGCTACCTCTACGCTGCCGCTCTCAGTCGCAGCCTAGAGTGAACCTAGAGGAGGGGGGGGGGTGAGCAACATGTGATGACGTCATGTTATGTCCTCTAGGTCTGCTAGCCTTGAGCGCCCACACCGCGAGTGCAAGCTACCTCTACGCTGCCGCTCTCAGTCGCAGCCTAGAGTGAACCTAGAGGAGGGGGGGGGGGGGAGCAACATGTGATGACGTCATGTTATGTCCTCTAGGTCTGCTAGCCTTGAGCGCCCACACCGCGAGTGCAAGCTACCTCTACGCTGCCGCTCTCAGTCGCAGCCTATAGAGTGAACCTAGAGGGGGGGGGGGGTGAGCAACATGTGATGACGTCATGTTATGTCCTCTAGGTCTGCTAGCCTTGAGCGGCCACACCGCGAGTGCAAGCTACCTCTACGCTGCCGCTCTCAGTCGCAGCTTAGAGTGAACCTAGAGGGGGGGGGGGGTGAGCAACATGTGATGACGTCATGTTATGTCCTCTAGGTCTGCTAGCCTTGAGCGCCCACACCGCGAGTGCAAGCTACCTCTACGCTGCCGCTCTCAGTCGCAGCCTAGAGTGAACCTAGAGGGGGGGGGGTGAGCAACATGTGATGACGTCATGTTATGTCCTCTAGGTCTGCTAGCCTTGAGCGGCCACACCGCGAGTGCAAGCTACCTCTACGCTGCCGCTCTCAGTCGCAGCCTAGAGTGAACCTAGAGGAGGGGGGGGGGGGGAGCAACATGTGATGACGTCATGTTATGTCCTCTAGGTCTGCTAGCCTTGAGCGCCCACACCGCGAGTGCAAGCTACCTCTACGCTGCCGCTCTCAGTCGCAGCCTAGAGTGAACCTAGAGGGGAGGGGGGTGGGGGGGTGAGCAACATGTGATGACGTCATGTTATGTCCTCTAGGTCTGCTAGCCTTGAGCGCCCACACCGCGAGTGCAAGCTACCTCTACGCTGCCGCTCTCAGTCGCAGCCTAGAGTGAACCTAGAGGGGGGGGGGGGGTGAGCAACATGTGATGACGTCATGTTATGTCCTCTAGGTCTGCTAGCCTTGAGCGCCCACACCGCGAGTGCAAGCTACCTCTACGCTGCCGCTCTCAGTCGCAGCCTAGAGTGAACCTAGAGGGGAGGGGGGTGGGGGGGG